>JAVYIG010005706.1:0-130000 GCA_035222895.1 Strongylocentrotus droebachiensis
CGATTGTAAGAAGGCCGGAGGACTCGATGACATACCCGTTTCACTGATTAAACCTATTTTAACTTATATAGTAAAACCACTTTGCTACATTATTAATTTGTCATTACGAACCGGAGAAATATCTCCTCAGTTTAAACTATCAAGAGCCACACCTATATTTAAAGGGGTGACAAAACTGACATCGGAAACTATAGACCCATCTCTATATTGTCTGTATTTGCTAAAATCGTAGAGAAAATTATATTTAGCCAAGTGTATAAGTATTTGAATGAAAACTCATTACTATGTGCGCAACAATCAGGTTTTTGTCCGAATCGTTCAACAATGACTGCCTTACTCGATGTCACTAAAAGTATACTAGATAGTCTGGACAAAGGAAACCATGTTGAGATAGTCGCTTTAGATTTGAGAAAAGCATTTGATACAGTAGACCACGATTAATTGTTAACATATTAAAGAGAAAGGGCATTAATGGAATGTTTTGAAATGGTTCGAGGATTATATGGTTGGACGTCGTCAATGTACAGTTGTTCATGGTATTAAATCATCTTTCCAAATTATTACATGTGGAATTCCACAGGTGAGTAATATTGGCCCCCTTCTATTTGTTTTATATGTTGACGACTTAACTAATGTTCTCAACAATTACAGAGTGTCCCTTTATGCAGATGACACATGTATATACGTAGAAAATAAGAATGTGAACGCTCTGGTCAACAATCTGATGATCTCTCAGCTATTAAAGGTACTATGTCCTTTTTGCAGCCAACCTCAAATGCTGTAGAACTTTGCAGGAATTATGAATATGTCATGTATGTCCTATCTGTGAAATATAAACGCTAGCAGTGTCCTCATATTCAAATTATGCAAGGAAAACCCGTTTACTTGCTAGACTTCTTTGGTAATAACATACATGAAAAGAGTTGTAAAGGATACTTAAACTGATTGAATCTTTGCGCAGCATAAAACGTATGACCATTCGGTACAATTGTCTGAAAATCAAGACTATTACTTTTGGGCTCTATAGCCCTAAAGTCGATTTGACAACTAATAGTCGTTATTTTCCCACTTGAAGACATTTTCAAGCCCCACCTTTTTTAGGGAAGTTCTAAATTAATATTATCTTTCAAATGCAGTTGGAATTTAACTTTTTCATTTGTTGGGCCTGCAAATAGGACATAGTACCTTTAAAGTGACTCGGTAACATTGTTGAAAGTTGATGAAAAAATTGCTTAATTTTTGTATAAAATGTTACTTTCTATATTCCTTCTACTGTACTAACCCTCTGACATGCAAGAAATCCTGACAAAATTCTCAAACCACGAAGATATCTATGGTTTTCTTTGAAGGCGTCAATGTATGACACCCTCTCTAACAGTGATTAACAGTAAATTCTCACAACCATTTTTGAATTTTCCCAACCGTTTTTCCATGAAAAAAAGACATAAAACAGGCTATCAAAAAATCTGTCAACACTTAAATGTCTGGAATAGAATGTAGAGCCATTTTATTGCTTTGTGACGATTTACATTCACCTAAAATGTAATTTAATTGTAATAATATAATTGGGAGAATTAAGAAATCGATCAGATAAGTTTTTCCCAATTTGTACCATGAATAATGGTCCGTTTTCACTCAAATTTTCAGATTATCTTTAATTGTACATCTAGCATTGAAGTCACTACCTTAGCTCCACCATCTCTCATCTGAACAATGTTACCAAGTCCCTTTAACAAATGGTTGGTAAATAATAAATTGGCGTTGAATGTAAAGAAATGCGAGTTTTTGTTGGTAGGAAGTAGAAATCGGATTAGAAAGATAAATGTGCCTGATGTTTGTATTGGAACAAATGTAATCAAAAGAGTAACGGAAATTAGATACCTTGGAATTGTACTTGATGAATACTTTGACTGGAGCAAGCAAGCAGATAAGCTTAAACAAGACGCAAGGAAAAGTCTGTATTTACTCAAAAGAATTCGTCAATTTATATCACAACAGACAGCATTGGTATTTTATAAGAGCCTAATACAAAGCAAATTTGACTATTGTGATCTAATCTGGGGAAACTTAGGAAAAGTACTTAACGACCATCTACAAAGGCTTCAAGTAGAGCTCTTCGTTGTGTATTAGATGTTGATTGGATGTATCCGTCCGAACTATTATTTACCAAATTAGATGTCAAAAGACTTGAGGAGAGGCGAATACACGCACTTTACATATAATGTACAAAATTGCACATGATTTGCTACCAGAGAGTACATGTAATCAATTTGTATTTAGTAACAGTAATTATGTTGTAAGACTACCACCGGTTAAAACTAACTTTAAGAAGAGAAGTCTGCAATACAGTGGGTCAAAACGATGGAATGAGTTACCCTATGATGTAAAAGCTTCGAGCTTTTACAGTTTCAAATTAGACAGTAGAGTGAGATAGTACTATATTGGCTCCTTTTCTCCGTCTCTCTCTCTCTCTCTCTTTATCTCTAACTCTCTCTCTCTCTCCCTCTCTCTTCTCTCTCTCCCTCACATCTTTCTCTTTCTCTCTCTCTCTCTCTATATATATATCTAACTATCTTCCTCTCTGTTATGCCTCTTGTTCGCAATCTGTGCAATCATACTAGCTGCCTTCTCAATATAGTTATAATCAATGTTTGCCAGTTTGCTCATTTAAATATATATACATTTTTAATTTTCAATTCCTAATTTTAACTTAACTTTTACTTTATTTTATTTCATTTTATATATGTATTCATTAATTATTATATTATGTTGTTCATCATGCTCGTTATAATTATTTTCATAATATTTTATTCAATTGATTTTAAATCAGATCTTCTTTTGTTGGAGCGCCTCGATGACCTTGCAAGGTCGATACGACGTGCGCTATATAAGAATCCAATATTATTATTTATTATTATTACTGTTGGAATTGGTTAATTTGTATTGCGTCTTAATTTGAATTGTATATTATTTTGTATGTGATTTTTATTATGTATGCACGGACTTGCTGAAGAACAGCAATTGGCTAAAGCAAGTGATCCGTGTTGAAATAAAATAAAATGAAAATGAAATGAAAATGAAAGCATGAAATGCAAAAAAGGTGATAATAATGATAATGGCGATGGTAATAATAATGCTCATAATTGTAACACACACACACAAATAAAATAAGCTACGAATCCATTATTCTCTCATCTGTTTTCGAATTGTATTCATTGGCACGGGAATTGCCAAAGCTTTTGTATTTTGTATATGTTCACAATTGTGAAACATGACGGCCGTCTTGTGTGTAGTAGGATACTATCGATCTATAGAAATAAGATCCGTAATATTGAATTATCTTAGAAAATACAAAAGAAAAAAACACGTTCATGCACAATCGAAATATAATGCAACTAATCATCATCGAATAAACAGGAAAATAAAACACTTAAATGAAAGTCAGTAATCACAACACAATGGCAAATTAAGAGTCTTTTGCAGCCGTTGTAATGATTTTCAAAATACAATATCATGTCCATTTCCAGTGTAAATGGTAAAATCTATTTATGCTTATCTGCAGTAATGGGGAATGAATATCATTACGTAGCTATGGATATGAAATTATCAACATGTATTTTGGGCGGCGAGTGAAAAGTGAGCAGGCGCCGCCCAAATTTTAACTCCGCGCTAAAACTTCAGCGGCGACCGAGCGATGCCCTAAAAAAGAGCGGTGTCTGGGCGGCCGCCGCCCGGCAGAATTGGTTAAAAACTCGCCGCGCGCCCGCCGAGCAGGCTACTTTTGGGTAATGTGACCATAGCATTAAGGGTGCCGACCGATTTTGGACTAGCCGCCCAGTGACCGACTGATCTACCAGCGGCGACCGGGGCGGCGACCAGGCGGCGACTGCTCGACAGCCTTGGCTAAAAACTCGCCGCTCGGCCGCCGAGCAGGCTACTTTCGGGTAATGTGACCATAGCATAAGCAAGACATTAATTCACATTTGCTTGTCTCAACCCATGTGTGAAAAGGGTACCTGGTAGGATGTCAAAATCATTGTAGTTTGCCCAGCACATTGCGAGCGTCTGTAAAATGACGCCAGGCTGGAATGCTTCCCAGGGAGTGGATAATTTTTGCATACATTGTGTGCGGACAAGCGTAAATCCGATGACAGGAGTATAGTTATAATACATATGTAAAGCGCTATGAGATATCATCAATGTATTAAGCGCTGTATAAACCCTGACGATTAATATTAGCATTGTTTTTATTATCTTTCTACAGCGAGCGTCATAGACGAATTTAGATAATTTGTACATGTTTGAAGGTGAAAAAAGAAAGATGACTACACCCCTATCTTCACCCTAAACCAACTCGACAGCCTTGTCGCATTCCCCCATTGGTTTACGTATCCCTATTACATCAGTTCTCCCTTCACGACTGGATATATGCTCTAGACCTATCACTGACGACCGATATGCAAGAATCCTCTCTAAGATGAGGAATCTATTTTCTTACTTTTTTATGTTAAAAAACTACTTACCACACTGAACTCCTGCATCATCATTATGAGTACATCTGGAGGGAGAAGCCTCAACAAAGGAACATGCCGATAGATTTGATCCAGAGAAAGAGCAGTCCACGTTATAGATGCTACCAGATCCTGGTCCATAATAAGCATTATTTTTAACAACTGGATTCCCGGAGTCGTATCCGAGTTGGCCACATACGATTTGAGCGTCACGATCACTCCAATTGACATCACACACTGTCACCCATTCAGCATTATAGAAGATCTCCACTCGACCATTGTTGTATAGAGAGCCATCCGCAAGCCGTACGTCATATCGACTCTCTGTGTAGATAAAATAGGATATTTGATGCGTTTTTAGATGACTGCTATAAGTCAAATTAATATGTCACGCTGTGTTCAGATCAGGGGCGTAAATCCGTACCAAGGAGTGGGGGGGGGGGGGGTGTGATCGGCGATAGCCATCACATACTAGCACGAGCACACGCCCACACTAATTTACGCAAGCGCGCGCGATCGCGCACGCACAAACACACACACACACACACACACACGCACGCACACACATACCCAAACAGATGTACATACATTTATACATGCATACATACATGCACGCACATGCCAAATTTGACAACCATAAAGTAAAAGAATTTGACATATTTCGAAATACTGACATCTGCAAACTGTAGTGTTTTATTAAAATGAACTCCGAAATAAGACGACACACTTTCAAGTAGTAACATAAAGATTGAGTATTTCGTCTGGAAGATGCGAACTTTATATTTTGAGTCCCATCACTAAGAAAATGATGTATAATGGTCAGGGGCGTCGCTAGACCTTTTTTGTAGTGGGGGGGGGGGGGGGGTGTAGAGGCCAACGATTACCGACAAAACTAGCCCCCAATTACCGACAAAATTAAATGTCCCAATATTTACAAATTTAACCCTATATACCCGGGGCCGAAGGCTAAATTGTTTTCCCTACGGACTATAGTACTTGCGTATGCGCAAATGGTCATTTTCCTCGACGACATAAATATACGAATTATTTCGTCAACTTAGTCAGCATCATAGCTATATATTTTAATGCAGGCGCGGAGCTAGGATCTCATTTAGGGAGGGTGGTAGTGGGCAGGCGAATCACTCAAAGAGCGCGCGAAGCGCGCTCATTAGGGGGTGTGGGTGATAGGCCTGCGGAAGCTTAGACGTTTCCTTAAATTATTAGGAAAAGAAGACGATTTATTGTACGTTTCTCGACTGTTAACTCTTATCTGAATGAATTCCCCCCCCCCTCCCGCGCGAAGCGCGAAAGCTTTGGCGTTTCATTACATTATTATAAAAAGAAGACGATTTGCTGTACCGTTCTCGACTGTTAATCCTTGTCTGAATTCAGTCCCCCCCCCTCCCGCGCGGGAAGGTTTGGCGTCTCATTAAATTATTAGGGAAAGTAGTCAATTCGTTGAACCGTGCTCGACTCTTAATCCTTGTTTGAATTCAGTTTCTCCCTCTCTCTCCCGCGCAAAGCGCGGAAGCTTTTACATTTCATTAAATTATTAGAGAAAGTAGACGATTTGTTAAACCGTGCTCGACTCTTAATCTTTGTCTGAATTCGGTTTACTCCTCCCAGGCAAAGCGCGGAAGTTTCGACGTTTGATTTACTTATTATAGAAAGAAGACGATTCGTTGCACCGTTTTCGACTCTTAATAAGCCCTATTTATCTGAATACAGTTCCCCCCTCTCGCGCGAGGCGCGGAAGCCTTCATGTTTCCTTAAATTATTAGAGAAAGCAGACGATGGGGTGTACTCTTCTCGACTCTTAATCCTCGTCTGAATTCAGTTTCCCCTTCCAGCGCGAAAAGCTTAGACGTTTGATTTAATTATTATAGAAAGAAGACGATTCGTTGCACCGTTTTCGACTATTATTAAGCCCTATTTATCTGAATTCAGTTCCCCCCTCTCGCGCGAAGCGCGGAAGCTTTAACGTTTCCTTAAATTATGAGAAAAAGCAGACGATTCGATGTACCGTTTTCGACTCTTAATAAGCCCTATTTATCTGAATTCAGTTTCCCCCTCTCGCGCGAAGCGCGGAAGCCTTGACGTTTCCTTAAATTCTTAGAGAAAGCACACGATGGGGTGTACTGTTCTCGACTTTTAATCCTTGTCTGAATTCAGTTTCCCCCTCTCGTGCGAAGCGCGGAAGCTTTGTATTTTGTATATGTTCACAATTGTGAAACATGACGGCCGTCTTGTGTGTAGTAGGATACTATCGATCTATAGAAATCAGATCCGTAATATTGAATTATCTAAGCAAATAAAAAAAATTAAAAAAAACACGTTCATGCGCCATCGAAATATAATGCACCTAATCATCATCGAATAAACAGGAAAATAAAACACTTTAATGAAAGTCAGTAATCACAACACAATGGCAAATCAAGAGTCTTATGCAGCCGTTGTAATGATTTTCTAAATACAATATTATGTTCATTTCCAGTCTAAATGGTATAATCTATTTATGCTTATCTGCAGTAATGGGAAATGAATATCATTACGTAGCTATGGATATGAAATTATCAACATAAATATAAGTATTGTAAACGCAGACTAAAATGTTTATCTGTCAGAATGCGGTGGTGTGGTTGTATAGCGGTTTATTTACTTGACTCTTAATCAAAGGGTTGAGGGTTCAAATCCCAGCACTTACATCTTTAGCAAGACATTAATTCACATTTGCCTGTCTCAACCAATGTGCGAAATGGGTACCTGGTAGTATTCCAAAATCATTGTAGTTTGCCCAGCACATTGCGAGCGTCTGTAAAATGACGCCAGGCTGGCATGCTTCCAGGGAGTGGATCATTTATGCATACATTGTGTGCGGGCAAGCGTAAATCCGATGACAGGGGTATAGTTATAATACATATGTAAAGCGCTGTGAGATATCATCGATGCACTAAGCGCTGTATAAACCCTGACTATCAGTATTGGTATCGTTTTTATTACCTTTCTACAGCGAGCGATATAGACGAAATTTAGATAATTTTGTACATGTTTGAAGGTGAAAAAAAGAAAGATGACTACACCCCTATCTTCACCCTAAACCAACTCGACAGCCTTGTCGCATTCCCCCATTGTCTAACGCATCCCTATGGCACCAGTGTTCTCCACGACTGGATATATGCTCTAGACCTATCACTATACAAGAATTCTCTCTAAGATGAGGAATCCATTTTCTTACTTTTTTATGTTAAAAAAACAACTTACCACACTTTACTCCTACATCATCATGATGAGAACAAATGATGGGATTACCCTCAACAAAGGAACATGCCGATAGATTTGATTTGAAAAAGCAGTCCACGTCATAGCTGCTACCAGATCCTGGTCCATAATAAGCATCTTTTTTAACAACTGCATTCCCGGAGTTGTGTCCGAGTTGGTGACATACGATTTGAGCGTCATCATCACCCCAGTTGTGATCACACACTGTCACCCATTCATCATTATAGAAGATCTCCACTCGACCATTGTTATATTGATCACCATCCGCAAGCCGTACGTCATATATGCTCTCTGTGTAGAAAAAATATGATATTTGATGCGACTTTAGATGACTGTTATAAGTCAAATTAATATATCATGGTGTATTCAGATGTAGATAAACAGGTATTGAGTCAATATTAAAGACAAGTACAGTGGCATACCAGGGAAGTGGGAGAGGAATTGGCATTTATAGTTGCTCTGCTCATTGATTTTGCTTTTATTTAGGTTTCATCATAATAGGACTTAATGCGCTTCAGTATACATGATATCTTAATGAACGTTCCAACATTTGATTTGACTTCCTGAAATATATCTCTTTACTGTTAGGTTAATCAAGTGAGACTCCCTATGTTTATAATATTGGGCAAGAAATATGAACAAAAATAAAGGATTTTCAATGATCAAGAGTATTGAAAGAAACCCCCCAAATTCGATATTGGGACGTACCTTTCGAATTCTTCAAAGGATCAAATGCAAAAAAGGGTGAATATAAACATAATGGCGATGATGATAATAATACTCATAACAATCGGGAGCGCCAGGAGGGTCAAATCTTACTGACATGAGCGCTATACAAGAACCCACTATTATTATTATTATATAACACACACACAAACACAAAGAAAATAAGCTACGAATCCATTATTCTCTCATCTGTTTTCGAATCGTATTAATTGGCATGAGAATTGCCAAAGCTTTTGTATTTTGTTTATGTTACTTCCTTCCCATACACTCATAATATTAAGGATATATTGACTGCTTTGAGAGGCATAGTGGTTTCTATAGGGTCAAGGGAAACTCACAACCTGCTATGACCCCAAGGCGCTTGCGCCGCGGGGTCATAGCAGGTTGTGAGTTTCCCGAGACCCTATAGAAACAACTATGCCTCGAATATTAAAAGCAGTCAATATATATTTTATATACCGAAAAAAAGGAAAATGTTGACTCACCCATTTAGGTTTCCATCTCTTTGAAGTCATGAATATTAACACCAACAATAACTTGTGTACAGACTACAGTATGAAATCCAACAAGCTGTGCTCCAGTAGAACAGGGAATACCAAACACGTTTACACGAACAGTAACTTTTGTACAGGATGATATCACCAACAAGCTGTGCTCCAGTAGAACAGTAGAACATGAACAGTAACTTTATAAATTCACAAATTCGCAACATATTTACACAGACTGTGCGTCTAGTCTACTTGCATTCGGAAGTCTGTTTACATCTCCGAGGTCCGTGTTGACATTTCGCAAGAACTCTTCAAATATTTTAATGCCGTATTTTACTGCATACTTCGTATTTTTGCTATCAGCAGAATCGATTAAGTCTTGCAGCTGAATATCATCCATAAGTTAAAATCTTGGCATAGCTGTGTCCTCCATTTTGCCTCTTTATTGACAAAAAATTCGAAAAAAAAACCCCCAGTATTTTGCGATCGAGACTAGTACACAAAATGGCGATCGGTCGTCTGCGCTGCGTGGATTGGTAGATTCGTCGCCTGAATGCAGCGACCAAAATCGAATTGCACTCAAACACCGTTAACGGTATCGCGCATCGGTCATCGCACAAAAGAAACTTATACGGTAACACGTAAACCAAAATGGGGATCGCAGCACAATGACGTCACGTTTCACAGCCATGGAAAAAGTGCTATGAAAAATGGATATAAACCGGTAGAGCCGGGCAAAATGACTATGAATTTCAATTAGCGGGCATGGTTAAGAACATGACTGCATTTTCAACCAATCAGAAGACAGGATTAGTAAAGAATCTTAAAATGAGGTATATAAATATATATATATATACATTATTAATCGTAAGGAATGGACTATGCCATTGTGAAACATGGCGACCGTCTTGTGTGAAGTACTATAAATGAAATAATACAAGACTATATGACGTAGCTGATACACAGACCATGAACTCATCTAGATTGATATATGGATGATGCTATTCTCTTTCCATCCTGACAGCTCAATATGTTTTCATCTGCTTGGAACCATAAGGGTGTTACTATAGTCACAACAATTAGACCAACACCAGACCAAACAAAATCTTACATTACTCTGAATGTATAACATTTATATTTGTATTTGATAGTTATTTCTATTCAAGTGTTATCAAGTGAAACTACATTCCTGGTCGACATTCTTCCTGCCTTATTTCAAAGCATTTTCTTTTACTTTCCCAGTGTTTCCGTATTAATTTCAAAATTCCACTTAACACAGTATTCATCAATTAATGATCATTTAAATAGATATTTTTCGGCACGTTTATATTACCCACATATTATGTTGGCTTATCTATATGTTCACCTTCAATATGTAAATGAAGAGTATTCTTGAGAATAGTTTTACGTAGTAGCTTGTAATATATCCCTCATAATTGGAGGGGTCATTATTGTCTCAACCTTTGAATCTTGGTTTTAGGAGATTATCCCTCCGAAAAATCTGGGTATATTCCTGTTTTAAAAACAGCATTAAATATACATATGTATATGATAATTTCATCTAGCAAATTATCATTACAACCAGGGGCGGTATTCTGAACATTGTTGTAAGTTTTGTGTTATCTTTTGTTGTATCTTCCAGAGATAACACAGCGCTAATATTGTTGTAAGTTGGTATTCTGAACATTGTTTTATCCCTGTGTTATCTCTTGAAGGACCGCCTCTATCTTATCTTTGACCATTGATGACACGCCCATTTTTATGGACCCTACCAATCAAAATCTATTTTATATAAGCATGATAAGTAGGTCAACCAATAGGAATAGTTTATGCCATATCTGAAGATGCGCCTAGCGCATAGTAATCTTGGGCGTAATTAGTTTTTTGAGCACTTATTACGCGTGTCATCATTATGCGCTGTTGAATGTGGATCATGAAGATAAATAATGCTTTCACTATATTGGTTAAGATAAGAGCATTAAAATCTTCATATCCTAGCATGTAATATCTTAGAAAGTTCTCATCTGTGATGTTTCCGGTCAACACACAATCTTCTTCTAACTCGTCTATTGGCACGAAGTCGGTTCTGGGCAAAAAATATTGCCGCCATTATATCACCACGAACAGGGGCGTACGCAGGATTTTTTCAAGGGGGGGGGGGGGGGGGGGGTTTAAAATATTTTGCTCCCGAAAATTTGAAAATCGCGCCGGCCGAAAAGTCGCTCAGTGGGGGGGGGGGGGGGGGGGGGGAGGTAAGCGGACACTTTTTTTTAAATTTTTTGGAGGCCAAAAAAAAAATCGCAACGACTCAGCCAGCCGAAAAGTCGCTCAGTGGGAGGGGGGGAAGCGGACACTTTTTTTTTTTTGGTCTCGAAATTTCAAAATTTGACATTTTTCTTCGTTGGGGGGGGGGGGGTAAGGTCACCTCATTTAAGTCAGTCGTGGGTATAATTTTTTTTTTTTTTTTTTTTTTTAATAATAAAAAAAAAAAAAAAAAAAAAAATCCAAAGGGGGGGGGGGGGGGTTTTAGGTTTTTTTAGGGGGGTTTACATACATAAAAATACCAAAAGGGGGGGGGGGGGGTTTGAACCCCCTACCCCCCCCCCCCCCCCCCTGCGTACGCCCCTGACCACGAAAGATACAACAACCCCCTACGGTACCTGCTGTAAATATTGTTGTAAATACCATGCAAGATAAGTTAAGTTATAAAATGGCTCTAGTATTTTAAGCATCGTGATTGGGCAATACGCGTCACATGACATTGACAAATTTTTGATGCAAGCACGCTTTTGCAGAAATGAGTGCAGAAAAAGCGCAACAAAAAGTTATATTGCACGGCGCGTACGTGACCATGGAGATCCAGTGCGCGCGCGTACGCGTAGTACTAGTACGCTCCCTCGAGTGCATTGTAGGCTATAGGCTACGCGTAGCTAATATTGTACGCTCCACCATGATCCCCAGCGCAGCGTACGCGTAGCTAGCTTAGCTCTAGCTAGAGCGGGGTATTATTAGAAAGCAAATTTTTATTTTACTTTTGCCTTGGATTTAGACCCGTTTTGACTTTTGGATTTTATAATGAAGCCAAGAATTTCAGCTGTCTGATGTAGACTCGTCTCTAGACACCCTATGCATTTTATTTTTAATCAAACAATGAATCCCGTGGACTTTTTGGTAAGCCTGCAAGGTTTTACTTTTAGACCCTCATTTTAGTCTAGTAGAATCTACTACTAGATCTAGTAGACTAGTAGAGTCTAGTAGAACCAACATAACTCTAGATCTAGATCGAACTCTCGTATATATGGTGGTGTGACCAAAGTTCGCGCGTGACCTAAGTTCGCTATCTCAAAAAATCGGTAAGATTTCGAAAATCTGATATCACCAATGGAAAGAGGAACTTAAAATTACCCAGAAACGAAATTTTCTTTAGAATTGGGTGTGAAATTGTGAAAATATTGACAAAAGATCGGCAAATTTTGCAGTCTTTTGCGTCCGTTCAGAAAATTTATCAATTTACCGATAAGGGTCTGGAAATCATCATTTTGAGACCAGATATCTTCAGAATTGTAAGTAATAAGTAGTACCGAATGATTGTATGATATCTTGCCTTGCAAATTATGATATTACCTTATTTTTGATGGATCGCATTTTTCTATAAATCAGCTCTAAACCCCCGTGCGTGAAGTTAGGTCTCGTTGTTTTTTTGACTTTTTTTGATGCAGCGCGCACGCACGATCGGACATCGAATTTTTAGATCGCGATATCTCCGAAATCCTTCGACGATACATTTTTCTAGTTGAACCAATTTGTAGTAGATCTAAACAACTTTGCCGTCAATTTTGGTAATAATTAAAATAAATAAATGTGTGTAAAATGTGAGAAAACATAGATCGAATATCACATTTTGTAATATGTTCTAAAATGTCCGCGAACTTTGGTCACCCCTTCATACTTAAGATCTAAACTTTTGTTTGTTGCTGTTTGTGTCGCTATTTTATAAAACAAATAACGCACTTGACCCTGTTGTGCGAAACGCAAATGCAGTGTTCGATCGGTTTCTTCAGATGGTTCGCACTGTCAACTCGCCGCAAGCGGCTCGTTGCACAGAGCGGCACCAATCTAAAGAAACCTCGCGCGTACTGCATTCACCGCTATTGCACTCTGGGCCGTGCGTTATTCGGTATAATAAAAGATACAACAACTTTCAGAATACCAATTATCTTGACATATTATCTCCCGTGCGCATATGCAAATGAGGATTAAATGCCACTTTATTAATAATACGCACAATTACAAGCGCACCAAAGTATGAGCGCAGGCGCGGCCAATAAGATAAGAGAAAAGATACAACAAAAGATACAACAATGTTCAGAATACCAACCTTATCTTATCTTCAAAGATACAACAACATTAGAGATAACACAGGGTTCAGAATACCGCCCCTGATTTTTTTTCTTTTTAAGGTTTTAATTGCATTTAAGATTTCTTAGTCTGTGAAATTAGAAATAACTTTTTCGGGGGGTTGAGTTACTTTGTACTATTTGATCATTAGCTTTTCGAAGTGATCTACAATTTTTGTGCTGCCCAAGTTATATTAATGGATGTATTATCTATGTTTTTTTTTCTTCCTCTAATGTAAGTTTTCTTTTATTATGGTTAAGTATCGCTGTATTTCAGCTTTATTAATTAAAAGAGCCAGCGAAATGAACGAACAAAGGTTAGGCCAAACTTTTCTTTCGATAAATTGTTGGACCAATGCATTATTTATAATGCTGGCGTAGAAATAAGAAGGGCCATCAATTTTCTCTTTCTGACTTTACCTTACCCCATTCTTCTCTTTATTTCTTGAAACTTTGCCTCTTAATTTATTAGATACAGGAAATCTACATTATGATATTAGCCACACTGCTTGCACCCAACATCAAGCGATAGCTCAGAACAGTAAGATGAACACTGGTATTTGCGGATGAGCAGATTTTTAATTTATTTAGCATTTTATCTATTTTCACGAGGAAAATGTCTATAATGTTTTAAGAGCAATTCGGTGATTATCTATATTACATTGATTTTTCAATTCAAACGGAAATATGTGTTATTGAATAAGTAGGTGATCTGTCAGGAGAGGGGCAATTAAACTGCACCCCTTAATCTTTCCAAATATGATGTTTCAATCTTCATCCACCTATTTAGCTCTCATTGCGTGCTATCATTACCTGAAAGCTTCGAACATTTACCCACGAATTGAACGTTGCAAGGGGAGGGGGCTGGATAAGCTTGTTAATTGTATAGAGATACTTTATATTATATAGATATAAGTGCAACTATGATTAAGGCTTTCTACAAGGAACATTTCATTCAATTCAAGTCAAATTGAGTCAATTTATTTAAAGTAGAATTAAGGTAGAATAATAGTAGGCTTAAGTGAAAACGAAATGCAATGATTATACTTTCTCTTCCGCCTCTATTCTGACATGTGAGCAAACTTTAGACTAAATTCAAAGGATTTACAACATTTTAAAATAAGTTTTTAACAAGTTTAATTTGATTGAATCAAGATACTTACGACTCTGAACCCCGGCCCCCCCACTCAGGTTTGGAAATGACCGCATGCGTGTTGCCAAAATGTCCGGTAAAGGGGTACTTTTCGTGCGACAAAGTCCGGCCCGAGAAATGTAAAAAAAGGGGGTGTATTTGACTTTCACCCGGAGATTTCTTTAAAAAAGGGGTGTTTTTCTCTCATCTCTTTGTAATTAAAAAAGGGGGTTATAAAAAATCTTGAAGTTGAACATAGAAAAATTGATGAAATCCCGCGATCAGATTTCAGAAATTCCTGCTAGTTTTGAAAGCTCATTCAGGATTATTTCATTATGAAAAGTAAAAACATTGAGTCCCATGCACTCCCGTCCCAGTACAGGGGCAGTACGGACTTCTCAAAATCTGTGAGAGAGAGAGAGAGAGAGATAACAACAGTATTATGTTCTTATAAAAGACCAGTTGGAGAGCTTTGATTGAACTAATAAGTAGTATAGCTTTATTGAGGCTCTATGTCAGTCAGACATCTTTGTAGGCATCCCTTACAAGTACTCATTGTTTCATAACATGACCTGGCATGAGTCATGGGTTGCAGGTCATTCTATATTTAGTTATACATGCTAGTCTGTATTTGCAGACTCTGTTAAACTACATGTAGCTATCACTACACCTCCCTTCTTTAAAAGAAGTTTACATATACATATATAAAACTTCTTAAACTGTACAGAGTGACAGGGTGGACTACCTGTACACTCGCGACTGTACTAGGGCATTATTCTGTCCCTTAAAGCTGGAGTACTGTCGCTTTCAAATATATAACTTATTACGCGACAGTCCATATCTTTCAAGGTTGCGATTCGCGAAACTGGAATTCTCCGTTGAGGTTGAGTGATATCTGTTGATTTTTGTAATCAAAGTGACTGATTAAATCCGGTTATATTGTTAAACTATAACATGCAAATATATATGTCATGCTCATGCAATCCTGCAGTTATGTTTTAAAGTCCAAGTTGAACTCTGTAACTATAAACTATTTACAAAACGCGAAAGTCTTTCTCTGTAGTTCGCTTTCATTTATTTACAAGTTCAAGCGATCTGGCGGTTTAATAACTCGTCCGCTTCTGGTTCTGGTTGATGACGTAGTTGAGCTTTCTCCAGATGCTGGTTGCTCTGTAGCTTCTGCAGTGTCATCAAGCTCGAAGTCATCCTGTGTTGGTAGTGGAATACACTCGGCTTGTTGTTGACGTGGGACTGGCCTGAGGTGACGTCTGTTTCTGCGACGTATCTCTCCTGTTTCTGTCTCGATCTGGTATGATCTGTTTCGATCCTGGACAGACCTGACAATACCACGTTTCGACCAGGTGTTGGTTTTCATGTCTTGGAGTATGACATGATCTCCAGGCTTTAGCTTTGACAAGTCTCGAGCATGTTTGTCGAATCGCTCTTTTTGCTTCACCTTATGATCCTCCTTTCTTCCCCTCACTGATCGAGTATTGACCTGTTGGTTGTCGAGTAAACTGTCAAGCATGGGGAGATTCGATCGAAGTCGACGATTGTAGAGGAGTTCTGCCGGAGAATTTCCGCATGCTAGTGGTGAACTGCGATAGACTTGTAGAGCTCTGTGGATATCCTGTCCACTGTGCTGTGACTTCAATATGAGTTTTTTGACAATCTTCACAGCATTCTCTGCGAGGCCATTGGATTGCGGATAATATGGACTCGATGTAGTATGGCGAAAATCCCATTCTTTTGCAAAGCTCTGGAACTCTTGGCTTGCAAATTGAGGACCATTATCCGACATCAGCTCACATGGCGTTCCATGGCGAGCAAATACTGCTTTCATGTGGTTGATCACGGCCTTGCTACTAGTAGAAGTCATAGTACATACTTCAATGAACTGTGAATAGTAGTCGACGATGACCATGTACTCTCTATTGTTCAGCGTGAACAAATCAACAGCAACCTTTTCCCACGGGCGGTTCGGCACGTCATGAGGATGTAGACTTTCAGCTTGCTGTTTTGGTCTGTACATTAGGCATGAAGTACAACTTTGGACCATTTCAGTGATGTCTGTGTTGATTCTGGGCCAATAGATGACTTCTCTAGCACGTTTCTTACACTTCTCGATGCCTAAGTGTCCTTCATGGATTTTGTTTAGCATGAACCTTCTCATAGTAGTGGGAACCACTATTTTGCTGCCTTTGAAGATGATGCCATCTGCTTCAGAGAGTTCACTCCTGATGTTCCAGTATTCCCTGACTCTAACTGGACATTGCTGCTTCGTTTCCGGCCAACCATCTCTGATGATGCCTAGCAGCTCTTGCAGTTGATCATCTTTCTTTGTCTCTTTGACAATCTGATTTCGTTTGTTCGATGTAACTGGCATGCTCTTGACAATAGCATCTACGTAGACTCTGATATCTTCCTCAGTTTCAGCATTCAACTCAGCCTTTGGATCTACTGCTCTGGACAATGTATCAGCAGTATACATGTACTTTCCAGGCGTGTACGAGACCTTGAGATCATATCTCTGTACCCTGATGAGTAACCTCTGAATGCGTAGGGGACAGTCACCCAGTGACTTTACAAACAGTGGAATAAGTGGCTTGTGATCAGTCTCCACTTCTACTTGTTGTCCATAGATGTATTGATGGAATCTTTCACATGCGTATGTGATTGCCAGCAATTCTTTCTCGATCTGTGCATATCTAGTCTCTGCATCAGTCATTGATCGAGATGCATATGCGATCGGAACCCAATCTTGATCATATTGCTGTAGTAGCACTGCACCAATACCATCCTTTGATGCGTCTGCGGACAGCTTGGTTGGTTTCTTGCAGTCATAGAAATGTAGGACTGGCTCTTGTATCAGAGCTTGTTTCAGCTGATTCCATGCATCCTCTTGTGCATGATCCCATGTCCATACATTCTTTTTGTCTAGTAGATGTCTCAGCGCTGCTGACTTGGTCGACAGATCTGGAATGAACTTCCCTTGGTAATTGATCATACCCAAGAACCGTTGGACATCTTTCCGACATTTCGGTCTCTCAATGTTCAAGATAGCAGACACTTTCTTTGGATCAGGTTGAACTCCTTGATCACTGATCAAGTCACCAATGAATGTGAGCTTCTTGACATTGAACTCGCATTTGTCTTTGTTCAACTTGAGATTCATTTTTCTCACAATGCTGAGAACCTCTCTCAACCTGTCATCATGCTCCTGTTGGGTAGTTCCCCATACAATCACATCATCCATCATTGTGTTAACTCCCGGAATGTGTGCAAACAGTTGGTGCACTATCTTGTGATAGACTTCCGGAGCACTACAAATACCAAAAGGTAGTCTCAAGAACTTGTACCTTCCGTATGGCGTGATAAACGTACAAAGTTTGGAGCTTTCGTCATCTAGTTGGATCTGCCAAAAACCACTAGATGCATCTAACTTGCTGAAGTATTTGGCTCCTGCAAAATGTGCAGTTATTTCAGCTCTTGATGGCAATTGATAGTGTTCTCTTTTGATTGCTCGGTTCAGGTCTCTTGGATCTAGACAGACCCTGAGCTGACCGTTCTTTTTCATCACCACCACGAGAGAAGAAACCCAATCAGTTGTCTCATCAACTCGTGTGATTACGTCCATTCGTTCCATCTTATCTAACTCGTCTTTGAGTTTATCTTGAAGTGGAAATGGAACTTTGCGACATGCATGCTGAACAGGATGTGCGTCTTCTCTCAATGTGATGTGGTGTTTACCAGGAAGACAACCTAGACCTACAAACACATCTTGATAGTCTTGAACTACACTTTTACCCGTTCCGTGTTCAGTTTGTTTCTCAACATGATACACCCGTTTCACCAGATACAAGTCTTCACTCGTCCTTAATCCTAACAAAGGCTGACGATTTCCAGGAATGACTAGACACGGCACATTGCGTTTGATCCCTTTGTACTCAACTTGTACACAACAACGACCTTTGACCGGGATATCTGTCTCATAATAACCTGTCAACATCACTTTGGCTCTTTGTAGCTTTGGTTTTGGTTTCAATTTGTGAAATACTGTCTCAGGAAGAAGATTCGCCTGAGCACCAGTATCAACCTTGAAGTCAACCGGCTGGTTATTGACTAGTAGATTAACTATCCATTCATCCTTGGAATCTTTTGATTCAACAGTGCAAATCATGAAACCTTCTGAATCTACCTCCAAGTGCTGCAGTTCATTGACCTTGGCTACTGGGGTTTTACAACATTTAGCAAAATGATTTTGTTTACTGCACTTCTTGCATGTTTGACCTTGTGCGGGACATTTGTCTTTGCTATGTCGGTTTCCGCACCTGCTACATGCATCACTTTTAGTACGACCTTGAGGTTCTGACCGTTTTGACTTTGAACCAGGAAATTTCTTCTTAGTCTTGCTGAAAGAATCTACCGGAATTGAGGCGTTTTCCCCTGCGGAACTCAACGCTTGTGCCCAGGCGCGGATCCAGGATTTCTTAGGGGAGGGGGCCCAACTTTCTTCATTTTTGTTTGCTCCCGAAAATTGGAAAATCGCGCCGGCCGAAAAGTCGCTCAGTGGGGGGGGGGGGGGGGGGGGGGGGGGGGTAGTGAGCAAATTTTTTTTTTTTTTTTTGGTCCTCGAAAATTTTTCAATTTGCACCCCCCCCCCCTTGAGCGTCAGGGGGGGGGGCCCAACCCCCCAAAAAGGTAAAAATCACGTGATTTTACATGATTTTTTTCTCAAGGGGGGGGGGGGGCCCGGGCCCCCCGGGGCCCCCCCCCTGGATCCGCCACTGCTTGTGCCTGCGTTCGAGTTTGTTCAGCCGCACGACATACTTGCAACGTTTTAACCAATGTAAGATCATCTTGCCTCAACAAACGTTCTCTTAGACCATCGTCTAAAATACCACAGATAATTCTGTCCTGGATAAGACTCTCTTTCAACATGGAAAACTCACACGACTGAGCACGACTCCGCAATTCTGTTGCGTACTGATCAACACTCTCATGCACTAACTGAGATCTTGTGAAAAATCTATGTCTCTCATACGTTAGATTACGTTTCGGCATGCAATATTCCTCATATTTGTTCAACACTTTCTCAAGCTTCATGCTCTCACCCTCAGCAAATACAAACGTATTATACAATTCCAAGGCAGCATCGCCAATCACGTGTAGAAGCATTGATGTTTGTAACTTTTCATCTTTTTCAGACATTCCTGAGGCAACATTGTATAGAGTGAATTTCTGTTTAAATCTTCTCCAGTTCTCGGAAATATTTCCCTTTAAGTCGAGTGGAGGAGGTTGACTGAGATTTGCCATTTTGTTTCTTTTTGTTTCTTAGCCTAGTGTAGTCACTCACATGAACAGCATAACAATTAGCTTTTTCTTTTTGTATCTTTGCAACAATTACTTTAAGCTCAACTATTAACTTTCACTGAGTTATTCTGTATGTTCATGTCCCATATATGTCACGCTTACTGCCCTTTATACTGGAACTGGCCCGGCACAGAACTATGCACTCCAATCCATACAACGACAGTGCTAACTATTATGGACATAACTACATTCACTGGACATACACTTAGACTCTAAGCCCTCTCATCATCTCTCACATCACAAAGAATTGGATTGAACTGGCCTGATTTCAATGATTCCTCCATATATATACTGTAGGATGGGTTGCTCAGCTCAAACACTGGCTGCCTAGTTCTGACACCATATTATGTTCTTATAAAAGACCAGTTGGAGAGCTTTGATTGAACTAATAAGTAGTATAGCTTTATTGAGGCTCTATGTCAGTCAGACATCTTTGTAGGCATCCCTTACAAGTACTCATTGTTTCATAACATGACCTGGCATGAGTCATGGGTTGCAGGTCATTCTATATTTAGTTATACATGCTAGTCTGTATTTGCAGACTCTGTTAAACTACATGTAGCTATCACTACAAACAGAACGGATAGTCTGTACGGCGCGCTCATCATGCATATCGGGCTAGGCTCGGCATCAAGCCGGGGCATCAAGATGGGCTATGAGGCGTGGGCCCTGCCAAAATTGTCATGATTGGGACGTCTTTGAGCAGGACCCACAGTCTCCTCGTTGTGGATATTGTGGCTGTCTACCTGTGGCTCACAGGGTGGCACATTCAGGTGAGTAGTTTGCCCTATAGTTTGATCGCAATAGTAACACTTTCAAACTCATTTTCCTACACCCATGAAAATGAATATGTGGGACTTAAATCTAGACCTAGTATGTAGTTTTGTACTGTAGTGTAGGCTACCCTAATTCACACACAGCTGCATTAGTATTCCTGGCTGTGTATTAAAGGGATCGTTTAACAATGTTAAATCTGAGATGCAAGGCCGGCCTTCATGTTATCAGTGTCTGTGATATGGTGTAATATTGAAGCCCTAAACAAAATTGTGCTTCAAAATGATCAAGAAGAAGAACTTGAACTTGAAGAAGTGCCAACCAGTAATGACAGCTTATCTGAGATGAGAGGGGGGGGGGGGGGGGGGGGTGTCTGCATGTCCTGAGATAGGGGGGTACATTGAGCAGCGTTCCGGATTTAGGGGGGTCTCCAAGGCAGGAAAAGCCCGTGAAAAGCCCGCGAAAGGGGGGTTCGGAAATGTTGGCAGTGCTCAGATAGGGGGTCTTTTCAAAAAGAGGGTACAAGCATACGCGTACCCTAAATAACACTGAGTGGGGGGGCCGGGCTCTGAACATGGTTAACAAGCCCAGTAGTTATGAATAATAATCCAATAACGATCTCTGCTGTGCTCGCCATTTTACAGTTCTGCATGCGTTTTACGAACATTCAATCGCTATGAACACGTTTTAGATTGGTTGTTATTGTCTTCCTGCTGGAGACTTAAATATGTCTTTTCTCGAACTAATTTTGATTCTTTTATACGCTTGAAGTTTTCCAGATCAAAATAAGATCTAGTGATCCTTCAAAGGTCTGATCTTAAATTTAACGTCCGTCGATACCCAAGACCGTACATGCAAATGACACATTGTATGACCAAGGAGGATAGCTGGTATCTCTTTGGTATGACCCCACGGGGAGTGGAAACTGCCTCGCACGTTTGATCAGCTAAACGTGTATTCTTCGCTCAAGGCCCCAATTCAATTCCAAAATTTCAACTATAAATTACAGAAGGGTTCGTATCTTTCTACAAAATACACAATAAACA
The DNA here is from genome assembly GCA_035222895.1 of Strongylocentrotus droebachiensis. Taxonomy (NCBI): domain Eukaryota; kingdom Metazoa; phylum Echinodermata; class Echinoidea; order Camarodonta; family Strongylocentrotidae; genus Strongylocentrotus; species Strongylocentrotus droebachiensis. The sequence continues at coordinate 21,727 of JAVYIG010005706.1, forward strand.
ATTGGCAGAATGAAGACCTCGTGTCAAATTTAGCTGAATGTATGCGGATATTTTGTGATGCTCATCAAGTTGTAAAACGACTTTGAATTAGAGATTGTTTTTCTTCTTCTCAAAGTGTGTGTGTTGATGCAGGGAAGCAGGGTGTGTATATCCAGCCTGCGGCGATTTTCAACAACATAAAGCAAATAGTAAGCATCTACAAACTTGAGATGCCTGTTTGATTATGATTACAATTTAAGTCATTTCAAGTAACAAATAAGACTGTTGCCTTGGAAACGGAATGTTCAAGAAGTTATTGGTGAACCACGTCCCTTCCAAAAAATGAAAATAAATAAACCTAAACAATACAAGGAAACATTAGAATATATATTTTAAATAAAATAAAATAGGAAAAGGAATTAAGTGACAATAGACAATATGTCATAAATTAATGTCTTTAAGTTTACCTTAATTTGCATTTGGCGCGAGTTTTGCTTGGGTATTTGGTACTGGAGGATTTACTTGAACAAAATGCACTTGTTTGTAAGACAGCGTTGTCTCTTATTCATTCCAGTCACGTTTTCTGACTGTTTTCAAGACAATATCAAGTTTGTCGATCATAGTTCTGTGAAGCTTGATGTCTCATGGTAATAATAAAACTAGAGCTTTGCTTTTTTTCAAGTATCTCAAAAGTGCCCGTTGACGTAGGAAAAATGTTCAATTTTCTTCCCAATAAGCGCCTTTTCCCCCTTTGTCCCCTTTGACCCCAGTGTCTCTTTTCACCTCTAATAAGTTTCCATACCCAAATCTGAAAGGTGCCCATGTACCTTGACAAGTTTCCTTTTTCCTTTGTAGTAAGTGAATTTTCCCTTTTAATAGGTGCCTGTTTTCATCTCTGACGATAGCCCATTTTTTGTGTAGCACCCTGAAGAAGAAGAAGAAAAAAAAACACCTTCGCCTCTGGCTCGCAGGCCCACGAGAAGAAGGGGGAAGGTAGGACTCTGTGAGACCCCAGCTTTTATCTTGGTCACAATACGACTACGAGTCACAGTCTTTTGGCACAAGAAAAAGAAAGAAAAGAAAGAACAGAAAGTAAATTGCTTGAACATATGAATCTATTGTTACGAGGTGGGTGTTACAGTATTTCCTGTTATTTTGAACTCTCATGATCTTTCTTTCCTCATCCAGGAGCAGAGGAAGTACTAATAGGCCTGCAGCAAAGATAGTATACTTTGTTGCGAGATCATGTTTGGCGACGTTCCCAATATTTTTACAAGGTAGGCCTAGGCCAAACACGAGGTGGTGTCATTTCCTTTTATTTTGAACTCTCATGATCTTTCTTTCCTCATCCAGGAGCAGAGGTCACCTCAGATGATCTACGGATCAACAGAGTCTACAAGTACAACAAGTGCAGAGAACTATTAAAAAGGTATATAGAGAGAGAGAGAGAAAAAACAAAAACATTACAAATCATGAATACAGAATAAATAAGAAAGGCCAGAACCTCTATGAGACGGCTTGTGCTTGTTCATGAGGCCCCTGTCATGGTAGACACAATATTAAATTAAATAGCGAAATAAATAAAACTTACTAGCTTATTTACTTAAAAATCAAGGAAACCAAGATTGGTTTTAAGAGTAGGAATTTATTTCACCATGCATAAAATCTGGCTTGCAAAAAGTAGGGTCATTTACAAAAGGAAGTGTCTTGAGGACCTTATATTTGGTTTGTAAAAATACTGCATGCATATTGAACTTTGGTTGCTCATATGAACAAAGAAATTGGTTTATTTGGAGAAAGTAAACATGTACGTATAAAAAAGGCAATTTTCAATTCAATTCACTTCATTTATTTTCCACAATAATAAAAGTACAAAGATGTACATTACATATAACAGATATATACATGTATATACAATAACAACAACAAATACCAAAACAAAATGTGAACATTTACAGTAACATTGACAAAGAGGAAAATGAGCATAAGTGATTGATTAAAGTGTAATGATATAGAACATGTTATTATTGCGGAGGGAGCCAACTGGAAGACAGGAAAATAGTCTTAAGTGCGTTGGCACCCATCATGATCAATTAAATATAATCTTAATACATTAAATAACAATTGAATAATTGCGTTAAACAAAAAAAAAGCAAAGTAAATTTGTATATAAAGAAAGAAAGGACGGGTTAAGAAGCTCTACTAACGTTGTAGTTGATTACGGTATGAATTTATCAAGTGTTTTTTTAGTTTGCGTTTGAAAGATTGGAGTGACACTGAGTTTTTTATTTCATTTGGTAAAGAACTCCACAGTTTTGGGCCGGTAAAAAATAAAGTAGATTTTGCATAGGATGTACGTATTTTGGGGAAATGAAAATCATTAGAAGACCGAGTTTGATAAGAGTGAATACTTGCATTTATAGGAAATAGATCAGTAATATAACGAGGGAATAAACGATTTTTACATTTATACATGAACATACCAGTTTGTAGCTGACAAATATCGGATAGGCTTAATACATTGAGCTTATGAAATAGCGGAGCAGAATGAGAGTTATACGAGGATTTTGATATCAGGCGAATGGCTTTTTTTGTAGTTTAAAGACTCTATCAGAATATGACTTAGGACAGCCACCCCAATTTATATTACAGTATGATATGTGGGGTAGGAAAAGGGTATTGTAAATAGTAAGAAGAATTTTTTCGGGTAATAAATTGCGCAGGCGATATAGGATACCAACAACTTGAGAAATTTTAGAACAAACATCTCCTAAATGATATTTCCAAGACATGGATTCATCTATATGAACACCTACAAATTTGGTATGATTTGTATGTAATAGTTGGGATTTGTCCATATGGATTCTTATATCATCAATATTATAATTCATATTGCTAAAAACCATATAGTTAGTTTTAGACATATTTATAATTAACTTATTACATTTTAACCACTGATATACATTTTGTAATTCTGTATTAAACGTGGTATTAATAAGGGGAATATCTTTATGGGTAAAAAAAATACTTGTATCGTCGGCAAACTGTATAAAACGATTTTGATGAACACTGAATATCATTTATGTAAATTAGAAATAATAATGGGCCGAGGATAGAACCCTGTGGAACCCCGCAAACAACATTGAGCATATTTGAGTCTGTAGAATTAATTGTAACATATTGTTTTCTATTGCTAAGATAATTTTCAACCCATTTATGGGGAACACCTCGTATGCCAATATGATATAATTTTTGCATTAAAATATTATGGTCTATTGTATCAAATGCTTTTGACATATCTAAAAATACACCGACTGTTGTTTTTTAAATTTCAATGGAATTTGTAATATCTTGAGTGAATTTTGTAATTGCTAATGATGTTGACAGACCCTCTCTAAATCCATATTGAGTGCTATTTAATAAGTTGTTGGAAGATAAAAAATTGGAAATTCTACTGAAAACGCATTTTTCGATTATTTTTGAGAAAACAGTAAGTACAGAAATTGGTCTATAATTCGACATACATTCTTTTGACCCCGATTTAAAAACTGGTATAACTTTAGCTACTTTGAGATTATCTGGAACAAGACCTGTCGACATTGACATGTTAAAAATTTGACTCAATGGTTTACAAATAAACGGTATTACTTTCTTAACTACTTTTACATCTACGTGGTCGAAACCAGAAGAAGTATCATTTTTAAATTTGTCAACAATGGATATAATTTCACTTTCAACAATCGGTTGAAAAAATATTGAAGAAGAACAGGGATTTGAAAGATATTTGGAGAAATGTTTATTACATGTATCATGGGGATCATCCAGTTTCTTTTGTAAATTGGGGCCTATCGAAATGAAATATTTATTAAATTCGTTAGCCATTTCCCTTGGGTGAGATATGTCATTATTGTCATTTACAATTTTGGAAGGGATATTTTTTTAAATTTTAGTTCTATTTAAAACCGTATTAATTTCTTTCCAAGTAGCCTTGGATTTCCCTGTAACGGCACAAAATTTTGATTGAAAATATTGTTGTTTTGTTTTTTGTATTGCCTTTGTGCATTTGTTACGGAATGACTTGTAAATTCTTTCATCAATTACTGCTCGGCGTGATATAAATTTGTTGTATAAAGTTTGTCTTTTTTTACACATTTTTTTTAGTTCTTTTGTGAACCAAGCCTTGTTCTTCCGATTGTTCATATTTTTTGATTTTTTGAGAGGGAAACACTTGTCGTATATATCTAGAAAAATATCCACAAAGTCTTTGAACATGTCATTTACATTTGTCACACGAAGATTCCAGTCAAAATCCCTTAAATGTCTACAAAATATTGCAATATTATAATCATTGACTACACGTTTAAAACTGTTTACATTGTCAGAGTTAGAAAATATACAACTTGGTGAAATAACGCTAAATATGGGCAAATGATCACTAATGTCTCCAAAGAGAATACCACTTTCCCTGACCGTATCAGGCTTATTTGTAAACATGTTGTCAATTAATGTAGCAGAATCTTTCGTTATGCGGGTGGGCTTATCAATAACTGGGTAAAATGAAAAAGAACAAAACATATCTATGAATTAATTATTGAAAAGATTGCCCTCAGACGATAAAAGATTTATATTATAGTCTCCAAAGAAATAACATGACATGGAACGTGGAATATGTTGGAGAGTATTTTGTAAAATATTCAAAAAATCATTAATTGGTTGACCAGGTGGTCTATATACACAGCCGATAATAACATTCTCATTGATTTTCAAAAATATAGCTTCACAATATTCATTGTTTATATTGAGATTATGCATTATACTGTAATTCAGATTATTCAAGATAAAAAAACCAACGCCACCACCGCGTCTATTTTCTCTTTCCTGACTGATAAAAGAGTAATTATTGAGTTGACATAGATTAGGATGTGATTTTTTCAACCATGTTTCCGACAAAGCAATAATACTAAATTGTCTATCAAAACCATTTAAATATAGGAGGTTTTACATTAGCGATACGAGCCAAGGCACTCGCCCCCCCCCCCAACCCAAATTTACAGTCGGGCGAAAAATATGCTTATTTAAAGCCTTCATATCTGGGCCTGCAGAACAGCTAGGCTCGGGGGCTCGAGCCCCCCTCACTTTATGAAAAAGTATGTTACAGAGAAATACTGCCATCGTGAAATATCAAACTTTCAACAGTCATAGAATTGTCGACAGTATACGGAAGCGCTTTTTTTGCAACCCGACCAAATATTTAAAAAACTTGTAAGATCTTCTTACGAATGACTTGTGAATGCCGTGAGTTACACGTACTACCACCTTGTGAAAATATAGACTCGTAAGATTGGCGTAAGTCTGACGTAAGAAGAACTCAAGGTATTCCTACGTAAAACGTACGAACTCTAGGGCCATCTTACTCAGTAAGAAGGACGTACGAAACTATGCCCCATCTACGAATCTCTACGAATTCTGAAATTCGTAGGAACAGGGAGATTGGTACGAACGCATCGTTCGTACGAACATTTGTGACCGTAGCATAATCTTTGAAAAACGTTAAGCGGGGCCTGCATGTAAGATAGGGGTGATGCTGATTTTTGTCTGCCCTCCCAAACGATTTTGCTCTTTACGCCACTGCTGTATTGTCACCATTACGTACCAATATTTGACTCGCATAATTTCAAAATTCGGCCTCCCCCCTAAGCAATCCTGGATCCGCGCCTGATCCACTGTATCTCATGCATTGTTATAATACGGAAATAAATACTACTACTACTACTCTCCGTGTTCCCCCATCTTTCCAAGTGCGCCCCATTTTCCATGTACTCCCGTCTCTCTATGTACTACCGTCTCTCCATGTACCCCTCACCAGTGGCGGATCCAGGGGGGGGGGGGGGGGGGGCCCGGGGGACCCGGGCCCCCCCCCCCTTGAGAAAAAAATCATGTAAAATCACGTGATTTTTACCTTTTTGGGGGGTTGGGCCCCCCCCCTGGCGCTCAAGGGGGGGGGGGGGTGCAAATTGAAAAATTTTCGAGGACCAAAAAAAAAAAAAAAAAAATGTGCTCACTACCCCCCCCCCCCCCCCCCCCCCCCTGAGCGACTTTTCGGTCGGCGCGATTTTCAAATTTTCGGGAGCAAAAACAAAAAAAAAAAAAAATTGTGCTCACTACCCCCCCCCCCCCCCCCCCCCCCCCCCCCCCCCCCCCCCCACTGAGCGACTTTTCGGCCGGCGCGATTTTCCAATTTTCGGGAGCAAACAAAAATGAAGAAAGTTGGGCCCCCTCCGCTAAGAAATCCTGGATCCGCGCCTGCCCCTCACGTCTCTCCATGTACTACCGTCTTTCCATGTAACCACCGTCTCTCCATGTACTACCGTCTCTCCATGTACCCCTCACGTCTCTCCATGTACCCCTGTCTCTCCGTGTACTCCTGTCTCTCCATGTACCCCTGTCTCTCCGTGTACTCCTGTCTCTCCATGTACCACGTCTCTCCATGCACTTCCCTGTCTCTCTGTGTTCCCACCGTCTCTGACCCTAACCCTAACCCTAACACTTCCCTGTCTCTCTGTGTTCCCGCCGTCTCACCCCGATTATCTTCAAACACATTCCTGCCTTTCCCTTCATCTTTCCTCTCTGGCAGATCCATTCACATTTTCATCATGTACATCAACCTTTCTTGAACAGTCATATGGACAGACAGACAGAAAGAAAAAAAAATGCAACACACGTACATGTATTTCATACAATGAGTATCGACAGGTATTTTATAACAAAAAGGATACTACATAAATATTTAAAGGCAATTTGATACTGAAAGGGTTAGGAAAAATACAAATATGAAATGACCCCTCCCCCCCCCACCCTCACATAAGATCATTCACACCTTAATATATAGTTCATCTTACTGATATCATTAGTATCATACTAGTAGTCTACTTGATACATTACATGAAAGATGTAAACAAATTTTTATATAGATGATATTAGGATGGTAAACCAATAACTTTATAGTTTTATTATGAAAAAAAATTTAAAAAAATGCTATATTACCAACTGTTCGTAGTGAGACGAGTTATCTATAATACAGAAAAAAAAACTACACAAAAACATTGAATTGTAAAATAAAACACCATATGTATAAAGAACTGAAGAGAAAGTGAAACCATTGCAAGACATTCACTGCAATGGTTTCAGCAAACAGTAATTAACTATACTTCCATATAGTGGGAGCAAATAATATGTTTATGTTGTACACGCTACACACCGTCCATTTTAGATGTCGTTCCTTTCTACCATCTAAGTTTCAGCAATGATTTAGATTGAATCACAACAATGGTGGCATGGCATGGTAATAATCTGGTTTATTAGAAGATTTTAAACAATGTATTTTATCTGTATAAATCATATTGATAATTCTAGTTATATACCGTACATATGTTTGACTCTCGAATCAATCTCTTTCTCCCTCATTCTACTGATCAAATTTCCCTTTACTAGAGCTTTTGTTTTTGTCTTCTATTTTCCTCCATTTTTTAATTTTTCATTTTTTTCTTTCCTCTTTTTTTCTCTTCGTTTTATTCCCCCCCCCCCCCCAATTCAGAATTTCTTAGCTACATATTTGTCTATTTATTGATTTTTAAGCATACTTTGTTCATTTTTTATTGTAAAATCAGCATCTGAGGAACTAACACTTCAACAAGCTCTGCTTCAAGTTAGTTCCTCTTTTCTCGTGCTATTTCCATTATATTTATCGTTTCATTGCATATTTGTTGTGATATAATTATTCTTGTATTATGTTTTGCATGAGAAATAAAATCATTTGAAAATTTGAATTGCTGCAAACCATGTTGTTTTATAAATCATTTTCAATTCTATGGAATTTAATAACCAAAGATCAGTATGCGATGGATGCATGCTGTCAGTTATACCAACATCTGGAAAACCCCTTTGGATGCAAAACTTGAAACATCCCAAGCTGATGTAAACTACTCACATAAAAGAAAAAAGAACATCAGTGAATACCTACATAGTGATCTTGCTTGATATTCATTTGTAATACAAAGTTTTGGCAAATTTTGAAAATTGGCTGGATAGTGATTCTTTACAATCTTGATATATTTGAATGCCCCTATGGATGTATTATAAGCACTAGAAAATTTAGCCCCTAAAACACTTCTGATTTCGAGTAAAATTTACCGAGCAACGGTTAATTTTGACCAATTTCAAATAGCACTTAAAGCCGTACAACTGGAGCTGCGACCATGAAAATCTCAGAATATGTAATTGTGATATGTATTTTCAGAACGGAAATAGCCAATTGGTCCAATTTAGTCACAAAACATTGTATTATGGCGTAATTGATGTTTTGCCTTGAGAAGGAGCTATACACAATAAGGAGTTTATTATTTACAATTTCATAACTTTAGAACCATAACCGCGACAACGATCACTGAATATTGTAGGATCACATATGCTTCCAATATGTTCATTTGAACCAAATTCATGACCCCATACCAAAACTTTGTATTATCTTTAAGCCCATTATCCCTGTAGCTTGGTTACAACCTTGGTTATGATGGTTTTCACCACTCAAGCTCAGGCACTCAATGAATTTTGTTTCTGATTATTTGTTTTTCTCTAGTAAGAAGTCAAAGCACTGAATACTATATTCAACTTACTGTTCTCTTATCTGTCGCATCACACCATAGCTTTCCATCCTCCATGTATTTCCCACCGTCCCTATATCCTTCATTCCTTCATTCTTTCTCATTCTATCACAAATTTTTTATTTTCTTTCCATCTCAATAAAAACAAAAACAAATCAGTGAAGCAGTTTGCTCCAAATCCCTTCGCGTTTCCATTTTTAATTAACAAATTGGACTGTCCTCCTCATTAATATTCATACCATAACAAAAAAGGCTCGCCCATGAGATGAATATCTCCCCGGTGTTTTCAGATCGCTTCAAAGATAGATGAGATTGATATTAATTATAGCGGTGAGACCTTTTGTATGGCCGTGTTATTGAGATGCCATTTTGTCTCTTGTAGTCACTTGACTGATATCATCAAAGTTGTATAGATTTTGAAAATTATCAAATAACGAATATGGATTTTGGTGTGATTACGGCGAAAAACAAAGGAAATTGATTCAATCAAGTTAAGCTGCTTTCGCATTGAAAAAAATGACACATTTGCAATTTCAATTTGTAGGATCATCATTATAACCTGTCAATGCAATTAACTGATGCGTTCCTTTCTCAAGAATTATCAAGACCGTCATTACTTAGACGGATTCATATGAGAGAAGAGATCAACAATAGGAACACAACAATAAAAACAACATCGTCACTTGCGATATGGACGACGTTATTAAAATGATGACAACACTAAACATAGCAAGGATGTCATGGTGATAGCGATAGATATGAGGATGATAACAAAAATGACAGTTTAATAAAGATATGGTACATAGTCTTAACAGAAACGTGGTGGCAGGGATGACAAGACAGTGTGGTGTCGAGTGAAACAAGAAACAAAAGAAACAACGAAGACATAAAACAACATAAAGTACAAAATAATTGCATCGTGATGGCTGTGATGATTTTGATGATGATTATGATGATGATAATGCTGATGGTGGTACGATAATGATGTTGATGATAATATTAATGAAAAAATCAATGATAAAGAAACAAAGGAGGAAGATAAAAGAATAAGAGAAATACATCAAGGATATGAAGAGCGAGATATGGCTTGGGAAATGTGCTTGAAATATTGGATTTGAGGACATTCACCATTCTTTTTAGGTCTATTGTCTTTAATTCAAATAATAATAATAATAATAAATCCTAATAAGAATTTGTTAAAGGTGAAATTCAAAGAAAATCACAAATATGTCAACTAATGTATTAAACTTCTTTCTCTTTCTCTTTCTCTCTCTCTATCTCTCTCTCTCTCTCGCTCTGTCTCCCTTCCTCCCTCCCCTCTTCTATTTCAATCTCCCAAGCCTACTTTTCCATGATTACCTCATTCTTCTCACCCATATATTTTGATTCGTCTATTAAACTAAGTCTAATTCGTTCTTTTAACTGGGCTCACAAAGGGGATGACACCCAGGCTTACATCCATAATTGTGACGGGGGTAACACAGTTTCAGCCCCCTATGACTAGGATTAAGTGGCTACGCCACTGGTGATATTTGACTTTGGTCAGTTGTCCAAGTCCTCTCCTCCTCTCTGGCTTTTGTTCTTTGCCTCTTTTCAATTTCATCTGTTTGATGGTTCTTACCAGTCGGTGAAATTCTCAGAAAATTGTCTTTTTTAACAACGGTTGCAAAATGATTATGATTACATTCTATGCGGATACACAGGTTATGAAAGTGGAAATAATTAGTCTGGGCTATTATGTTGACCTTTCCTCTGCATAATATCTGTATCTTGGCTCACTCCATTTTATTGAATATTAAAATTGTTATGATATTCCAAATGATACATACATAATATTTAGAGGTGTAGTGGTCAAGATGATATGTCAACGGCCGAACTGTGGATTACATGGTTCGCGGTTCGAGTCCCGCCGAGGCACAAAATTAATGTCATTTGGCAAGACACTAACCTACATTTTCCACTCTCCACCCAGGTGTTAAATGGGTACCCGGTAGGATGCGAACGTTAACAAGAATGGAATGGGAAGTGTGCGCATGTCAAATGTCCGGATTCCTCCCGAGAGCGGAGTGTGTGCACTATCATGTGCAGATTATTAATTCAATCCAATGACCGCAGGGTAAAAATAGTTACAATGTAAAGCTCTTAGAAACATATTATTTAGCGCTATACAAATGTGACTATAATGTTATTATTATCATTATCATTCAAGTTATAATTGTTTGTTCCTATAAAATGCAATGTATATCCATGTGCAATTCAGTATATGTAACTGCGATGCATGATTCAATAAAAACCATACCATACAAGCGTAATTAAAATAATACCCAGAATATAACAAAATAAAGATTAGACACTGTAATAAAAACAAAAACTATTTCCACATTTTTTTGTGGTTTTTGACAAGAGGAGGGGGAGAATTGCCTATTTTTTAAATCAACATTTCATGCAAATCCTTTAAAGGTAATACAAAGTTTTGGTATGGGGTAATGAATTTGGTTCAAATGAACATATTGGGAGCATATGCGATCCTACAATATTCAGTGTTTGTTGTCGCCGTTGAAATCGAGTCTAAAGTTATGAAATTGTAAATAATAAACTCTTTGTGTTTAATAGCTTCCTCTCAAGGTCAAGATATTAATTGAAAGATTAAACGAGAACTTGTTTGAGATTTGATCTCAATTATATAAGTAATATAAATGAGGGTTTACGTTAAATGAGACCCCGTTAGTGCGCATGCGCTAATCAGCAATATTCGTAGATAGCCGAGGATGTGCCTACTGAACCAAACAGAAAGATAACGAGAACTGTAATTAATAACAATACCCAGCACTAGGGAGGGTAAGGGAGGGACGTAAACCCTCATTTATATTACTTATATAATTGAGATCAAATCTCAAACAAGTTCTCGTTTAATCTTTCAATTATACTACGTAATACCAATTTCGGGATTACGTTAAATGAGATTTCGAAGCTCAGTAGGCCATCCGAACCAGTGCTCAACACAATAGTATACATTATTGGGTTAAATAGCAAGATAAAAAGGTAAACCAGCTGACCTTATAAATGCAATGCCAAAACTAGGGCATCCTTTAGGACGTCATGATTGCACCTGTGAAGTTAACGTTCCTGTTCTCCACTGGTTTCATGTAATAAGTTCGAAACGTCCGTTCAGAAGACCAGCCTGCCTGGGCTAGTATATGCTTGATAGGCAGATTTGTACTGTTTGCCGCCGAAGTTGAAGCAGCTCTAGTAGAATGAGCTTTGTAGATTTCTGTGTCGATCCCTGCCAAGGTCAACGTTTCCTTCACCCATCTGGCGATGGTCTGCGTAGTAACGCGTTTGTGCGGTTTCTTGAAGCTGATGAACAGATAGCGTTCCTGTCCCCTGACGCTCTCCGTTCTGCGCAAGTAGTGCCGCAAGTAGTTAAGTACACATAACCTCCTGTCTGGAGGATATGCCTTCATTTTCAAGTTGAAGTTCACATTCCCCGGTCTCGTTTGCTTTAGGAGGTCCTTAAAAATGAACAGAACTTCGCTGCCCTTGATTTTCATGTAGTCAAGATGCAAGCTGTGCAGTGACTGGACCCGCTGGGCCGAGATCAGCGCCATAAGTGTGCAAAGTTTCATAGTCAAAGTTTTTAACGTGAGCGAATTCGCTGGTGCCCACTTTCGTAGATAATTAAACACTATGTTCACATCCCAAATCTCCTTATATCTTGGCGCCGGAGGGCGCAATTGGAATGCTCCTTTACAAAAACGACTAATAAGAGGATGAGTTCCAACTGTACGTGACGAATCCTCAAGTACTAGAAATGCAGACAAGGCGCTGCGTGCAGAATTTATAACACTATAACCAGCTCTTTCACTTTCAAAGAGTTCTGACAAAAAATCAATTACATCATTGGATCTCGCCTGGAGATAGTTTAAGCCTTTTTTATGGCAGTATTTCTTCCATTTCCTTATGTAAACGGCATAGTTCTTTGTCGTTGATGCTCGCCACGATGCTGCTATTACATTGATCGCTCTTGCACTCAAACCTTTACTTTCTAGTGGCTGGCGCAGCACCTGCAACAAAGCAAATCAAGTTGATTATTAAGCGGGTGTGGCTCATTTGTAATAGGCTGTGCTAGTAAGTTTGGCCTTCTAGCTATGAACATTGGCTCCCCAATAATCATACCCTTCAAAAGAGGGAACCATGGTTGGGTAGGCCAGTTTGGAACTACTAGTAGGCCCGTTGCATCATCGCATTTAATCTTTTGTAAGCATTTTGCGATGAGGCAGAAAGGTGGGAAAGCGTAGAAACTTAATGGTTTCCAGTCGATTGTGAAAGCATCAACTGTTTCAGCTCCAGGGTCAGGCAGCCATGAGATGTATCTGTCAACTTGCTTATTTAATCTTGATGCAAATAGGTCTATTTCTGGGGAACCAAATTGCTGAGCAATTTCTTTGAATGCATCTGTATTTAGCATCCACTCTGTCTTGTGGTTAAAGTGTCTAGACATGTGGTCTGCCTCTGTGTTTAGTTTCCCTGGTAAATGGGCAGCTGATAGCCATATGTTCCTACTCATGCACCATTCCCAAATGTGTTTGGCTGCCTCATTGCAATCTGCGGACTTGCAGCCCCCCATATTGTTAATGTATGATACTGCGGTTACATTATCAACACAGAGTAGTACATGCACATTTTCCACATCAGCACAGAAGGATTGAACGCCAAACCCGGCAGCGACTGTTTCAAGGTAGTTTATGCCATAATTTCTTGCTTTGTGCAATTCTTTTTCATTCCATCTACCACCTGTGCATGATTGGAGGTTAGTAGCACCCCAGCCAGCCCCACTGGCGTCCGTGCGCAACTCAAGGCCTGGTTTCGGTCTTCTTATTGGAGCGAATGAAGACGTTACATGCTCGACCCACCATTGAAGTTCACCCTTGGCTTCAATTGAAGTGTCATTTTTCTATCGAAATGACCTCTGTTTGCTTTTAGTGCTGCAATTTTGTCTCTCTAAAGTACGATAGAAGAGAGGGCCATATTGGACTGCTGGGAAAGTTGAAACGATCTTTCCAATAACCCTGGCAACGTGCCTTATTGAGGGCTCTTTAGTGTCAATAAGCTCTTGACAGAGGCGTTCGACTTCGAGCGCCTTGCTTTCTGGAAGCCTAATTTGCATAGTATTTGTATTCAGAACAAAGCCAAGGAACGTTATCTCTTTGGTGGGGGTAAGTACCGATTTTTCAGGGTGAATAATGAACCCGAGTTGTGCAAGGATGTCAGTGGTAGCCTTAACAGCTGCTTTGAGCTTTTCCTCATTTTCTGCAATGAGGATTGTGTCATCCAAATATCCTACCACAATGTGACCAGCTTGTCTGAGCTTAGAAAAAACTGGCTTTAGTAATTTTGTGAATAGCCTTGGTGCTGTACTGAGACCATTGGGCAGTGCTTTGAATTGCCAACATTGACCATTGACAATAAATTTGAGGTATTTCCTATCCTCTTGGTGGATCGGTACTGTATAATATGCATCTCTGAGGTCGACAGAGGCTAGAAAATTGTCAGGGGATACAAGATCCAGCACAGTGTGGATATTATCCATCTTAAAATGCTGATACATCATGCATTTATTCAATTCTGAAAGATCGAGGATTAGACGTACACCTCCAGTTCTTTTTGGCGTAGTAAAAATATTAGAAATGAATTCACCCTCTTCATGTACACAGGGCTCAATAACATTTTTACGATGGAGGCTAGTAATTTCTACTTGAATGCGCTTAGCATCCGGGACGCTCCGTTTATAGCGTTTAGCCTTTAATTCATGCAAGTCTTTAATTTTTTCTACATCAAACTCGATCTTGTATCCCGAGACAGCCCTAATAACAATAGGGTCTGTTGTTAGCTCTTGCCAATTTTTCCTAAAATACCTCAGTCGACCGCCCACTGGGGGAACACTACATGTACTACTAGTACTAGCATTAGTCAAATCATTTTCGCTAAAAATGTGATCAGAGTGTGATTCACTGACCTTGTCGTGACTTGGTCTTGGGAGTTCTACTTCCTCCTCTGCTGGCCCATGGGACCCCTCTGGGCACCTGGCGCTTGCATTTGAGGCTGGTTCGGAGCCTGAGACTGAGTGTACGGAGGCAGTCTGCCCCTCCTGTTCTGTCTGTACCCTAAAAAAGGGCCACCCTGCGATCCTGACATTGGCCTGCTATACCCGTGGGATTGGCTCTGTGAGCCCCAGCGGTGCCCCGGTGCATTGTAGCCACGTCCCCAGTAGGGATGCGAAGCAAAGCGGTGTTTGAATTTGTCCCTCATCACACCGGCCGCTGCCAGTTGCTGATCTTTGAGATCCTTCACCTGCTTTCCAAGATCATCACCAAACAAAAGTCTAGTAGCTGGCAGAGTAGGTTTGCACAGATGCGTAAACCTTGCATTCAAGTCAGGTTTTATGAGCTCTTTTCTCAGGCAGTTCAGTTCAAAGTTAGCGTTGCAAATCAACGCCAAAGCATCTTGCTGTGTATCAGTTATACCGCCCGTAGAAACGGAGCGGGCAAATGCATTGATGCCATGAGTGAGTGATTTTTGGACTCGCTGTAACTTCAAGTCACGGCTTTTTGTCATCGGAGGTAGATTGTCCCATATCACAGGGTTCACCTTTGGTGCCTCTATAATCTGACAATTGCTTGGAGCTGGGTATTTAGCAGTTACTTCATCAAGAACTTTCCCCTCCAATTGGTGTGTCATGAGATATGAAGTAGATTGGGCTATCTCCTCATCAATAGGATCTCCGATATCCGATGCCATTGCAAATTTTGCGGCGATCGAGGGAATGACAAAGTTATCAGGTTGAGGCATGTCTGAGTCAAAATTCTCTTCCTCCGAGACGGCGCCCGCTTCGGTTGCATCCGCGGGTAGACCGTAAAAATCCATGAGCCCGGTGGGCGGTATGTCATTCCCGTGGTCGAACGGAGGCCGTTGCACATAGTCTTCCCCGCCGGTAGCCCCGGTGGAGCCGCGAGACGAAGACGGGTGTGAGCTGCCGGTGACAGCCGTAGCATTAGCAGCGGGCAACGCCTCAACCACTCGCGCAAGAAGCGCTTCCATTTTATCAAGTCTGTTATTGAAAGTAGAAAATGGAACCGTTGATTCCACTTTCTGATTCTTCTCGCTCATTGCCTTTGGCTCCGAGTCCGACTTTGTTTTACTTTTAGCTTTCCCCGGCCCACTCTTGCTGACTTTGCCAGCCGTGACTTTGCCACTGGAGTTGGGTAATTTTTTCTTTCCGTCGGAGCCCGTGGCTCCAGCGCTACCAGGCGGTGCCTGGGGTGGAAGCGCGGACGGAGGTAACGCAGCGGTGCTGCTATCCATTTGAGACATTACAATTCTATCGATAAAATATCACTTCAGAAGGGCGTGATTTATAAAAATAAGCGTCTCAAAGTTATCAGTAAATGTCAAGGATGAAACTAATAACGTTTTTTACCTTTGAATTTCGGGGATTGCGTGGATAATAATATCTGAATTCTTGAGCCACAAAGGTGTCCTTTTGGCTCAATAACACGCGACTAACGAATTGCTGATTAGCGCATGCGCACTAACGGGGTCTCATTTAACGTAATCCCGAAATTGGTATTACGTAGTATAATTGAGCTATAAAACAATGTTTCTTGACTAAAATCGACCGATTAGTTATTCCTGTTTGAAAATTATATATCACAACCACATATTCTGAGATTTTCATGGTTGCAGCTACCATTTTACGGCCGTAGACACTATTTGAAATTTATCAAAATTTACCGGAAGCACCGGCCGTTAAATTATTATATATTTTTTTGTTGAAAGCAGGAGTGTTTTAGGGGCGAAATTTTCTAGCGCTTATAATACATCCACAGGGGCATCCAAATATATCAAAATTATAAAGAATCACTATCCACCCAATTTTCAAATTTTCCTAAAACTTTGTATTACCTTCAATGTTTACACGTGTCTTAATCTATTGAACGAAGGAAGCTTACTAGTAAGTAGAAGCAATTTGTTCAAAATGATTTGATTTCACACATTATTTTTTAAAGTTTAAATTCTGATAACGAAACAATTGAATTACTGGTAAAAGCAAGTTCATTCATGACTAGTTACAATCAAGCCTTTTATTAACCGGGCGCCGGGCGATTTTTACCCTACGGTCCCTGACTTTTGGCGCCCGGTAAGACGGGGAAAATGAGTACCGGGCGCCGGTCATTTTTTATTTCTGGCGCCCGGTCTGGGAGAATTAACATTTTCTGTTTCATAAACTTCCACATGTCTAGCACTAAATGTTCACAAATGTGACAAAAACTTACTTGATACAAGTTAAACGTGGACTGAATGAACCCTAACAAATCATTATATAATGAGAATCCTAATTAAAATCGCCCAGAAACTACGAGCGGCCGCTATCTCCTACTCCTAGCGGAGTACGGAGCACACAATACAGGAGATGTACACCACTCAAAGACGAGCGCATTTACTCATGACATGCATACACACACAAATGACATCAGTGCTGTACCGGTACTGCACTACACACACAGTGTCAGTACAAGAAAGTCTCGATGTAAATTCCAAAAATCCATCCCAAAAGCCAAATTTTGCTGTCAAAATGCGGAATCGGACCCATATTTCCAAAGCTCACGGGGGTTTAGCCCAGTTTTAAGAAACAGTTTCATCGAAATAGCGCTAAAAATCAAGAAATCAGCGATTTTGTTACCAGTTTTTTTGCCTATCGCATGCCCTTCGAATGTAATGGTATCTTCAAAAAGCCAAATGAAAAACGAAACACCGGACCTGCTGCTGATGCATTGACTTCATGTACAAAGTTGATTGCAACTCCAGACTTGCCTTGATTCAGCGGCCCTCGTATCTAGTCTGTGATGTTTTAAATAATGGATTTTTCTGATAAAATAGGTAAATATATTTAACAAATCTTTTTTTTTAAATGTTTATTATTATTATTATTATTATTATTATTTTTTTTTTTTTTTTGACAGGTCTGCCGTTCTCACTGATTGAATGCGTTTTTATTCAAAGAAACATGAATGCAATAGCATTTTATAGGGATAACAAAAACGTTAAACAGGCAACAACAAAAAATTCACCTAAAATATGCTTTTTCAAGCTGAATAATATGTTTTTTGAAAGTGACAGGTTGGCAGCTCTGCATTGTCATTATAGATGGTTTTTCTTAAATATTTTTTTATCAAAATAATCTTATTCCCCCCTTCCTAACATTTTTCAATTTTTGACATTTAACGGCATGAAAATAGTATTAAACATGAACTACAACAACTACAAATGACAGATTTATCCAAGGTATGAGTGATTTAATAATTATTAGAGTGCTCAAAATTTAAACTAGAAATTAAACTACTGTAATAAAAGGTAACGTTTAACAAATAATTTAAAAGAATACATATTTTCATCAATTTTGGAAACGGCTCCTGGTCCTGGAAAACGGCTCCCGGTTCTCTAAAAAAATTAAGGACCGGGAGCCGCTTTTTCAGATATTTGGCTCCCGGTCTGCTTTGACTTAATAAAAGGCTTGGTTACAATATATGAAATGGTCTGCATGATATACAATATTGTACCTGTCTAACGAACTCTGACCATTCATTTCTGATCATGACTTAAATCATAAACCACCGGTAAACAAAAAACAGCTGTACATTTGGAATTTACATGTACCGGTAA
Source organism: Strongylocentrotus droebachiensis (assembly GCA_035222895.1). Taxonomy (NCBI): domain Eukaryota; kingdom Metazoa; phylum Echinodermata; class Echinoidea; order Camarodonta; family Strongylocentrotidae; genus Strongylocentrotus; species Strongylocentrotus droebachiensis. Next base: position 40,086 of record JAVYIG010005706.1, read on the forward strand.
GAATTAGAAAGAATTAATCATGTTAATAAAATCAAAAGATCTCTAATTAATTGTCAAGAGTAAGCCCCAAACATGAATTTGTAACAAATGGGAAATGGGATTTTTAGGTTGAAATGTGCAGGATGTAGGCTCAAAGGTAAACTTGAGAAATTATCAGAACATCTGCTATGTATGTGCAGGCTGTGGGCACAAAGGGAAACTTGAAATATTATCAGAACATCTGCTATGTATGTGCAGGCTGTGGGCACAAAAGGAAACTTGAGATATTATCAGGACATCTGATAAAAAGTGAAATGTAGTTTGTAATACTAGTTTGGTATAATCAATTCACATTCGAGTACGGGACCATGGTCCACTGTGATCCATATTGTTCGTTCATAATAAAGATGAAGATATACAGTGCATCCCAGAAAAAACGAAACTAATAATTATCGATATTTTATCATAACTTAAAGGTACTATGTCCCATTTGCAGGCCAAAAACATGAAAAGGTTAAATTCCAACGGCATTTGAAAGATAATACTAATTTAGAACTTCCCTAAAAAAAAGGGGCTTGAAAATGTCTTTAAGTTGGAAAATAACGACTATTAGTTGTTGAATCGACTTAAGAGCTATAGAGCCAGTAAGTAATAGTCTGATTTTCAGACCATTGTACCGAATGGTTGTACGTTTTATGCTGCGCAAAGATTCAATCAGTTTAATTTTGACCATTAGAAGAAGTGGGTAATTGATGTAGAAAAATGCTCATGTACCCTTTACAGCTCATTTTATGTATGTTATTACCAAAGACGAAGAAAAAGCCTGTCAGTCACTCAATAGTGTCTGACACTGAAGTCTAGCAAGTAAATAGGTTTCCTTGCATAATTTAAATATTAGGACACTGCTAGCGTTTAAATTTCACAGATGGGACATACTTGACATATTCATAATTCCTGCAAAGTTCTACAAAATTTGATGTTGGCTGCAAAAGGGACATAGTATCTTTAACTAGATGGAACTTCGACTGCGCGCAGTCGAAAATGATGCCTCCATCATAGAGCAATTTTACAAACCGAAAGAGAATTTTTTTTTCAAATTCAAGTTCAATTGTAATCCATTAACAGGTTCTCAGAATATCGTGATTACAAGCAATTTCTCATAAACATATACAGTGTATGACCCTTTGATCTTTGACCTCATGACTCTAAAATCTACTCAGTTCATTCGCTCTGCAAGATGTCCTGAGTTAAATAGTAATCCATCTGTCAGTTCTAATGAGAATGCGTTCACAAGCTATTTTTGCATACATAATGAGCCCATGACCTTTGACCTTATGAACCAATAATCTACTCAGTTCATTGGCTCTGCAAGATACATAAATGATCTAAGTTTGGCAGGAATCCATCAATCTGTTCTAATGATAATATGATCACAAGCTATTTTTGCATACATAATGAGCCGCATGACCTTTGACCTTGACCTCATGACCCCAAAAACTAATCAGTTCATCAGCTCTGCAAGTAACTTACATGACCTAAGTTTGGCAGGAATCCATCAATCGGTTCTTGAGATAATGCGATCACAAGCTGTTTTTACATACATAATGTGCGCTGTGACCTTTGACCTGTGACCTCGTGACCCTAAAATCTAATCAGTTCATCGGCTCAGCAAGATACATACATGATTAAAGTTTGGCAGGAATCTATCGATCAGTTCTTCAGATAACGCGATCACGAGAACGGGACGTACGTACGTATGTACGGACGGACGGACAACCCGAAAACATAATGCCTCCTGCTACTTCGTAACGGAGGCATAAAAATTGTAAAGCTTATATGATGCATATTTCAGGCATGAGTGATTTAAAACAATTAGAAGAGAGGAAACCAAAAAGTCATTTGGCGGGCAGTATTTGGATTTCAAAGAGAAAATCACATTTCTAGAAAGTTCAGTTTGTGTCCTTTCATATGACATCTCAAGTTTGTTTTCACTGGCATCATCAAGTCTTTCGTATTCTTTGTGCATAGCTGAAACAGAGTTAAGTCTTTTGTCAACTCTGTTTATTGCTACAATAGGCAGCCAGTGAAAACAAACTTGTTAAAATTTAGGGTATTTTAATTCTCATGCAATGCTCCTCTCATATGATTCCAGATTACATACTCAGACTATGTTCTATGTCAAATTTGCTCAGCTACAAAAGTAAGCTAGAAAACAGTGGGTATGTGTAACTATGGACATTGTACCTGAACAAGTCCCGTTCACTGTTCCATGAAACAAAGGTTGTTAAATTGCACACCCATACATGTAACAATTTCATGAGTGTCACACGATAGCTTTTCAGCCAATAGGATACTCTCTCACAAATATAACTAGATATTGATGGAAATAAGATGTCTTCACTCTTAGCAGATTACTCTTCTGTTCCAAATCATTTCTGCTTTGCTAACCTACTTGTTCTAGGTCGACCTTTTCCTCTACTCTTGCTTTCATTCTGCTCTGTCTCGTGTTCGCAGGACTCAGTCCCGTCATCCTCTAAAACTCTTGTGTTTCTTTTCCCTTTCTTACTACTATTCTTCCTATTTCCATTTATACTTCCCTTCTTGTTAAATTTATCTCCTCTTGCCTTGGTACTTGTATCTCCTCTCGCCTTGATACTTGTATCTCCTCTTGTCTTGGTACTTGTATCTCCTCTTGCCTTGGTACTTGTATCTCCTCTTGCCTTGGTACTTGCATCTTCTCTCTTTCGTGATGATGTAGGAACATTTGATGCAGCTTTGGTTTCAGAGCTCATTTTCGCTGTGCGTTTTGACGTTCTCTTTCTGTTCTTCTTGGAGATATCATGGTCTGATTCTTCTGTTTTCTTGGACTGAATAAGTAAGATTAAAGAAAAATCTGTATTAGAAACATCTATGATGATACAAGCGGTAAAATATTACAGAGCGATATGAAATAGAAAACAAAATAAATGTGACTGCGTCTCCTATATGCCTCCGCCATAAATTCAGTATAGAAAACGGATGGAATTCTTTGTGACAAGAAAGATAGATGAGAAGATGATAGAAGGAAAAAGCAAAGAATAACATAAGGATAGACAGAAAGGCAAAACGATAAAAATTGAACAAAACATTACATAAAGAAGGCTAGAAAGAGAAAATAGTAGAATAATAAAATTAAGAATAACAAATTGAAAGAGAGAGAAAATGACAGAAGGATAAACAAATGTCAAAAAGAGAAGATAGAAAGATAAAAAGATGGAAGTACAGTCGAACCTGCTTCAGTGACCACCTGTCTACAAAGACCACATATTTTATTTCCCTTGAAAATTGGTTTCTCGTTGAAACATGTACTAAAGGAAGCTGTCTACAAAGACCACTTTTTGTGTTTCCTTTAGGCGGTCACTATAGACAGGTTTGGTAGAAGAAAAACAAAGAATAACATGAGGAAAGATAGAAAGAGAAAGTTGTGGAATGATAAACCAAGGTCAACATAAAGAAATAGAAAGAGAATATTATAGAAGGATAAGGATATAGATAAAGAAAAAAAAAGGAAAGAAGAGAAGGTGAAAAACAAAGAATAACAATCAAAATAGAAAAATAGAAAGAAAAGACGATAAAAGAATACAAATAAAGAATAGCCTAAGGATAGATAGAAAATTGAAGAGTAACATAATAAAAGGAGAGGAAAGTGAAAGTAGAAAAGCAATAAATTGATTAATGGATAACATGTAGAAAAATAAGAATGTAAGAGAAAAAACAAAGAATAACACAATACAATATTTAAAAAAAGTAGCATTGAAAGGAAAACAAGGAACAACATAAGTAAGTTTGTTTGTTTTGTTTTTTTTGAAGAAAAGGAGGAGGAAAAAGAAAAGACAAGAATAAAGAAGAGATGGAAACAGAACATTAAAGATAAAGACCAGTTCTGGTCATGCGATTGCATTGTGAAAGAAACATTGTGGAATCAATCAGAAAAGGCTGATCATCTAGCATATAAATAGCCTATTGGTGTGTACTGCAAGGTTCTGGAATCATCAAAATGATAAGAAATTTGGCCCAGTCTTGGTAAAGTTACAAGCACTGTACACAGAAAGATGTATATGGGACTACGTGACACGTGCGCAATATCTATCGGGTCCAAAATTTGTATCATCACGTATTAGTCAAAACATATTCTTTCACTGGTCTATACCTTTAAACAAGGAAAAAAAATAGTACATACGTAATATTGTAGGGGAAACAAAACAAAACAAAACCATGACTCGCAAGCTTGCAGCGCAAACAGTTGGATTCTGTTAAAAAATGACCTGTGCTGTCATAGCATCAGAAAGAGTTCCTGTTGCTATGGCATCACGTGTCTCATCAGGGTAAAAACTGCGATGAGTGTGAAACCAAATGAACCGTACCTCTGGAGCAGTCAAGTGGATCGGTCTAGTGTAGATCGGTCCAGCAAAGTGACTGAGAAAGAGGTTTTAATCAATCTTTCATAATTACTTCCAGACAGTTTCATTCAAAATGAAATCACATGACCAGAACTCTTGTGTTTTAGTTTTATCTTCATATATTTGTACCTTCTTAGGAGTTTTTACATCATCAGTGCCAGTAGCCTCTTTTCGCTTCTTTGGACTTCTTATGCTACGAGATTTTCCATCTACAATAAAGAAAACATATTTAAACACATACATACATACATACATACATAATAAGTTATAATAAGAAGATTCCTATCATGTAAGATGATCAGCTCGTCGCCTGGCTGGCAGAAGGGCGTAAGCTTAAATTTCAGGCAAAAAATGAAGTGCTAAGCAGAAGGGCCTTAGCACTAAATTGCCTCAAACTTTTATAAAACTGACTTATTTCCACAAAAAAATTGTGCCCGTGTTGTACTATAACATTTCTATTAGTCTTTTAAGTTTTAAACCAATTTTTGGGACGGAAAGCAGTTTAAATATCGAACAATTTGAAAAGTAGTTTTCGAGTCATCCGCCAGGCAACGAGCTTCTTTTGGACGATCCATTGACCAACAGAGAGAGCATTCATGTACTCCTCTGTGAAGCTAAGAAACCTGTCAGAGTAGCATCTGTCATTGAATTTTGCCCTTTTGCATCTTTTAAAAGGCAGTGGCAAAGTGTTTTTGGGGTATAATTTGATCATTTAATCAAATTGGTTAATCCATCTAATCTTAGATTTCATACAAGCTGTCCATTGAATGGACACTTCAGTACATGTGACATCAATCATATCATTTAACCATCCCAAACTGACCATGATGAAATGAAAAACTCCCATATACAGTTCAATGAATGCATGTCCAATACTGTGAAGTTGTAGACATTGATTCACTGTGAAATCTACATATCTTTTAAGATAACAGAACTTGTTGCAAATAAGTTCTTTCCAAATTGTTATTGGTACATTTTTGTGACAAACCAGGATCATACCACAGAGAAAAGTTCCCTTTAGGTACCATTGCACCTGGTGGTCTTGAGATCGTATAGTCCTATCATGGTGGTCTACTATGTTAGTCATACCATCTAGGTGTAAAAGATTAAAGAGAAAAGTTCCCTTTAGGTACCATTGCACATGGTGGACTTGAGATCGAATAGTCCTATCATAGTGGTCTACTATGTTAGTCATACCATCTAGGTGTAAAAGATTAAAGAGAAAAGTTCCCTTTAGGTACCATTGCATCTGGGGGACTTGAGATCGAATAGGCCTATCATGGTGGTCTACTATGTTAGTCATACCATCTAGGTGTAAAAGATTAAAGAGAAAAGTTCCCTTTAGGTACCATTGCACATGGTGGTCTTGAGATCGTATAGTCATATCATGGTGGTCTACTATGTTAGTCATACCATCTAGGTGTAAAAGATTAAAGAGAAAAATTCCCTTTAGGTACCATTGCACCTGGTTGACATGAGATCGTATAGTCCTATCATAGTGGTCTACTAAGGGTGCGTTTAATCGACACTTTTTCACCCTAGAATCACGGTTTCTAAAGACGTTTAGTTTAAAACGCAATGCGTTCAAGCGATTTTTTCGTCGGTCGTAAAAATAAACGTGTTTGAAAACACAAACATGAAACGCTGAAAAAGATGCGTTTTGTATCATGATTCAAAAGAATCACGGTCGCTAAAATTCGATTGAACGGACGGAGTTCTCAATCATGATTGTATGACGAAGCCTCTTCCGGTTTGGGAAAAACCGCGCGCCCGCTTTGCATGCAATTTGCGTTCACTATACCATCGTGGCCTGTTCCGTTATGTTATTCCTTGTTTTTCCTTCTATCATTTTCTCTTTCTGTCTTTCCTTATGTTATTCTTTGTTTCTTTCTTCTATTCTTATGTTATTCTTTTTTTTTTCCTTCTATCACCTTTTCTTATGTTATTCTTTGTTTTTATCATTCTATCATTTGCTCTTTCTGTCTTTCCTTATGTTATTCTTTGTTTCTTCCTTCTATCACCTTTTCTTATGTAATTCTTTGTTTTAAGCATTCTATCAATTTCTCTTTCTGTCTTTCCTTATGTTATTCTTTGTTTCTTCCTTCTATCATCTTCTCTTATGTTATTCTTTGTTTTTATAATTCTATCACCTTTTCTTATGTTATTCTTTGTTTTTATCATTCTGTTACTTTATCTTTCTATCTTTCCTTATGTTATTCTTTGGTTCTTCCTTCTTTCACCTTCTCTTATGTTATTCTTTGTTTTAATCATTCTATCACTTTCTCTTCTGTTCTTCCTTATGTCATTCTTTGTTCCTTCCTTTTTTCACATTCTCTTTCTGTCTTTCCTTATGTTATTCTATGTTTCTTCCTTCTATTTTTATGTTATTCGTTGTTTTTTCCTTCTATTACCTTTTCTTTTGTTATTCTTTGTTTCTTCCTTCTATTCTTATCTTATGCTTTGTTTTTTCCTTCTATCACCTTTTATGTAATTCTTTGTTTTTATCATTCTATCATTAATTTTGCTCTTTCTGTCTTTCCTTATGTTATTCTTTGTTTCTTCCTTCTATACTTATGTTATTCTTTGTTTTTTCCTTCTATCACCTTTTCTTATGTAATTCTTTGTTTTAAGCATTCTATCAATTTCTCTTTCTGTCTTTCCTTATGTTATTTTTTGTTTCTTCCTTCTATCATCTTCTCTTATGTTATTCTTTGTTTTTATAATTCTATCACTTTCTCTTATGTTATTCTTTGTTTTAATCATTTTGTTACTTTCTCTTTCTATCTTTCCTTATGTTATTCTTTGATTCTTCCTTCTTTCACCTTCTCTTATGTTATTCTTTGTTTTAATCATTCTATCACTTTCTCTTTCTGTTCTTCCTTATGTCATTCTTTGTTCCTTCCTTTTTTCACATTCTCTTTCTGTCTTTCCTTATGTTATTCTTTGTTTCTTCCTTCTATTTTTATGTTATTCTTTGTTTTTTCCTTCTATTACCTTCTCTTTTGTTATTCTTTGTTTCTTCCTTCTATTCTTATCTTATGCTTTGTTTTTTCCTTCTATCACCTTTTATGTAATTCTTTGTTTTAAGCATTATATCACTCTCTCTTTCTGTCTTTCTGTCTTTCCTTATGTTATTCTTCGATTCTTCCTTCTTTCACCTTCTCTTATGTTATTCTTTGTTTTAATCATTCTATCGACTTTATCTTTCTGTCTTTCCTTATGTTATTCTTTGTTTCTTCCTTCTATCACCTTCTCATTCTTTGTCTTATTATTGCGATCTATGCTCAAAACAGCAGTCGACAGTCGGCCGTAAACAATTCCAGGAAGCGCGCGCCGAAGTTCCTGGGCCATACTGCGCAGTGTGATGCGCAGTGGTTTGGCTCGCAATGAGCTAGAATCAGCGTTGATGAAAAATCGCTTGAACGCAAACCGCAGTGACCTTGCTTTTTGTAACGGCGTTTTGAATTGTGATTCATGTTTGTGATTCTAGCTTCGAAAATTCAATTGAACGCACCCTATGTTAGTCATACCATCTAGGTGTAAAAGATTAAAGAGAAAAGTTCCCTTTAGGTACCATTGCCCCTGGTTGACTTGAGATCGTATAGTCCTATCATAGTGGTCTACTATGTTAGTCATACCCTCTAGGTGTAAAAGATTAAAGAGAAAAGTTCCCTTTAGGTACCATTGCACCTGGTGGTCTTGAGATCGTATAGTCCTATCATGGTGGTCTACTATGTTAGTCATACCATCTAGGTGTAAAAGATTAAAGAGAAAAGTTCCCTTTAGGTACCATTGCCCCTGGTTGACTTGAGATCGTATAGTCCTATCATGGTGGTCTACTATGTTAGTCATACCATCTAGGTGTAAAAGATTAAAGAGAAAAGTTCCCTTTAGGTACCATTGCACATGGTGGACTTGAGATCGTATAGTCATATCATGGTGGTCTACTATGTTAGTCATACCATCTAGGTGTAAAAGATTAAAGAGAAAAGTTCCCTTTAGGTACCATTGCACATGGTGGACTTGAGATCGTATAGTCATATCATGGTGGTCTACTATGTTAGTCATACCATCTAGGTGTAAAAGATTAAAGAGAAAAGTTCCCTTTAGGTACCATTGCACATGGTGGACTTGAGATCGTATAGTCATATCATGGTGGTCTACTATGTTAGTCATACCATCTAGGTGTAAAAGATTAAAGAGAAAAGTTCCCTTTAGGTACCATTGCCCCTGGTTGACTTGAGATCGTATAGTCCTATCATGGTGGTCTACTATGTTAGTCATACCATCTAGGTGTAAAAGATTAAAGAGAAAAGTTCCCTTTAGGTACCATTGCACATGGTGGACTTGAGATCGTATAGTCATATCATGGTGGTCTACTATGTTAGTCATACCATCTAGGTGTAAAAGATTAAAGAGAAAAATTCACTTAGGTACCATTGTATCTGGAGAGTGTTTATAAAGACTAAGATCAACTTTAAGTTGGACTTAACTATGGCAGGACGTTCATGCCACTGTTTGCTCTCACCATTATGATCTTTAGATGATATTTTTTCCTTCAATAATGAATTATCAAAAATGTATATTCTGTAGATTTGTGACCATGATTTGTACGTCCCTTGAGAGACCAATGCCAGTAAATGGTGAGAGCAAACAGTCAATGGCCTGCCATAGTTAAGTCCAACTTAAAGACGATCTTAGTCTTTGTGAAACACTCCCCAGGTGATCTTGAGAACCAAATAGTCCTAACATGGTGATCTAGTATGTTAGTCAATAGTCATACCATCTAGGTTTAAAAGATCAAAGAGAAAAGTTACCTTTAGGTATCATTGGGCCTGGTGGTCCTGAGAACCAGATGGTCCTGTCATTGTGGTCTACCATGTTTTTCATTCCATCTTTGGAGTAACACTGCAGCCATTTCATGAAATCAGAGTAGTCAGAAGCTTTACCATCAGCTGTGTATCCACCAGCACCTTCAAGATTGAAGAATATAAAGCACAGAATAAGTAAATCAGAGGTGAAGAAGAATATACAGCACAGAATAAGCACATTATCAACACTTATCACTTTCAAAAGCATACAATATGTTGGTTTAAAACATGATACAAGAGCCTACCTATAGCAATGACCTCAAGAGGCACTGTATGACATAGATGTAGAATATCAGGTTCCTCTCCTTTCCTTTTTCCTCCCTTCATTGGTTTGACATCAGGTGGTTCTGCACTCAGTCCTTCAAACACAGTTCTTGCTTTCTCAAATGGTGGGATACTCAACCTAATTCAATAAAAAAAAAAAAAAAATGCAATTGCTTCTTTCTTTTTTATGTAGTGATAATCACCCTAAATATCATATTTCAATCTTCATTATTTTGAAGTACACTGTATCAAAAGTTAATATTAATTTCTAGTAGTGAGGATCACATCATGCATCAAATGGAGTGTTCTTTAAAATGCCGGGATGTGCGCCTTTTGGAAGTAATTTCGAGCCACTTCCGGGACTTGCATACTTCCAGTATACGTTGCATGCAGGAACATTTATTATGCATGCGCAATATACGTATCCGAAAAGCTATTTCTATATTTCTTTCTTGTGGGCTGCTACTGACTTCATTGTTTTTTTTTTACAAGTCCATGATTGTTTGAAAAGAAATACTTAGGGAATCCCACTGCATGCACATGTACATCATTTTCTAATTATTCTTTTTCTAAATGCTGCGAACAGAGTCTTGATCATACAGTGATTTTAAGATTGTCTTGCCTTCGGAGCACCTTTTTCCAGATTGCACTCTTTGTAGAATTAGTTGGGAATTTTACTCAAGTCACATCTCTTTATCATTCAGGGATGTATCTCCAAAGAAAAAAAAATGTTTATTTTTGTGTGGCCAGCACACATCAAATTTAGTTTGTAAAAATAGAAAATTGCTTATGATATACTATCAAAAGAGCCGAATACCAAGCGAAGGTACATGTATACCACCATCCAACTATTTCAATGAGTATACGCTGTAGACAGCTATCTTACTAAGTGACTACTGACTACCGGCTGCCGCGCCGCTTTGCGATGGCCGAGACCGGACAGCACAGTACAGCCGCACAAAATAGACCTGAAGCGACTAAGTCACCAAGATATCCCAGAGTGCATTTGAAATGGGGGCATGAAACTAACATCCAAGCATTTGGTGGTTTTGGTGATAGCGAGAATTGTGCCTACAAAGTGCTGTACAGAACTTTAAAAAGTCTAATCAAGCATCATTTTGTAAAGCTTCTGATCTGAGCATGATTCATTCTGAGAGAAGAGCTATAAAGTGTTGAGATGTCACACACATACCTGAAGAGAATCTCTGCTCTTAAGTAGTTCCCGATTCCATTGAAGAATTTTTGATTCAGCAAAATCTCACAGATTGGCTGACCAAAAGCAGATTTCTGCATGTTCTTCACCACATTAGACCTGGGGAAAATTAAAGTGAAGCAGTAAATGTTTGCCAAAGCACCAGGGGCGGCGATCCCGGGGGAGGGGGGGGGGGGGGGCGGGTGACATGTCCCCCCCTCGATTTTTTTAGGGGGGGATTTCCCCCCCCTCAAAATTTGAAAAAGTGCACACAAAAAAGTATAGCAAATACTGACTAAAGACTAAACACACTTTTAGGCTCTGGGAGGCTCAAGAGTGCAGCCTTTAAACAAATAAAAATACAAAAATCTTCTCACTCTATAGCTTAGCTCCCTCGCATAACATCTTTCAAAATGTACAAGTAAATACCAAGAAATTTGAAGGGTGAAAAAAAGTATATTGCTATGTTTATACTATAGTTTTGCTAAGGAATATAATTTTTTAATACAACAGAACTTCAAAAACCTGTGAAGGGGTAGTCAATTCCGTCACCTTCATCCCTCTCATTCACTATGCTCCCTCGCATTTGCGTACTGATGGGGTCGGGGGGCTTTAGGGGCAGTTCCCCCAAAAAAGGAATTTAAATGTGGTTTATTTATAATTCGATACCAGTGATTAACAAATGTAGTAGAAATGGCATGATTTTCCCCTGACCTTCCGTAAGGTATCAAAATATGCTCATCTGACCGTATTTAAATGCCTAAAACCCCTGAGCTTCAGGGGGCTCAGCCCGCAGGATGCTCATCTGACCTTAATATATGCCTTAATCCCCCGAGGTTCATTAGGCTCCGCCCCTTGACACCCCCTGGTGCTTTGCCCGTGGACCCCACGCCAATGTACGCTCCAATTTGCTTTGCTTTGCTCTACCTGATCATAAATACTTTAACCCCCCTCCCCCCTACATACCTATTTAACTCCATTATACATGTATTTTAGTGTGGTTCTTCTATGAGTAAATCATTAAAGGGCTATGAAGAATACCACACAGATCATTATCAGTCATAACTTGCAGATATAATTACATGTACATAACACACAGAGACAACACCCTAATCTCTGTACGTGTGTGAAGTTAGTGACTGTTATCTCAGATCCTCATTAAATTTAAATTCATGTAAGTAATTCACATTATGATGATGATGAACACCACTATGGTCGCTAACTTTACTCGCGCGTGCGTACCCGCACTCCACCTTCGGTACGGTATGCAATTGTATTGTGCAACATGCAGCGGCAATTCAAAATCGGAGGTAAAAATAACGAAATATTAGCAAATATCTTACCAGAGCGATACAGCTCTGTGAGTGTAATATAGACCTATAGCACGGAAGTGCCAGTCAGTGGCGGATCCAGTGGGGGGGGGGGGGCCTGGGAAAAAAACATGTTTTTAGCTTTTTTGGGGGGATGCACCCCCCCCCCCCTGACGCTCAAGGGGGGGGGGGGGGTGCAAATTTTTGAGGGCCAAAAAAAAAAAAAAAAATGTGCTCACTACCCCGCCCCCCCCCCCCCCCCCCCCACTGAGCGACTTTTCGGCCAGCGCGATTTTTCAAATTTTCAAATTTTCGGGAGCAAAAAGAATAAAAAATTGGGCCCCTCCCCTGAGAAATCCTGGATCTGCACCTGGTGCCAGTCAGAGGTCGAAACCATTGTATTGAGATCATAAAGTCACACGCTACACGTGAAAAGGGCGCTAAACTGTATTGCTCTTCTTCTGGTAAGATATTTGCTAATATTTCGTGATTTTTACCTCCGATTTTGAATAGCCGTAGGTGTTTAGGAATAGAAGCGGCATCAAATTTGCTAAGGCCACTGTCCAATATTCGTCGGGTGCGGGAAGGTGTGATTTCGAACTTATTTTAGGGTTTGTTTACATGCCTCTCCGCACATGTCTATGGCAGCCGGTTAAGGCTTGGTGATATCAATATCATACAAATATTATCACCAAGCCATTAAGGCTAGATTTTGCTTAGACCGAAAGCTTTAGCCTCTGATATTGACGGTTGTTCCGCTGAGATTGCATCTGGCTCTTCTGACCACCTCTATGGGAATGTCAACAAATGTCAGTTTTATTAAAGAATGACCCATAGTCCATACCTAGAAAGATCTAGATCTATACCAGACGGTAAAACTTGAAAAAACACAAAATATTTACCTGAATGCCTGATATTCAAACATTGGATCCGGACCACGATTTTTAGACCAGTCTGCATCAACCTCCCACCGTCCAAACCTGCGAACATCAACATAACTTAAAACCATCAGAGGTTTATCCTTCGTGTAGAATTCCAAATGAGAATGTTTGTGAATATCACTTGGTGTGGTGAATTGAAAGTTTCCAGACATCCCGAAACGGAAAAGGATTTTCAGTGTCTCTGGAATGTTCACTTTTTTGCTATCTTTCTCGACCTGGGCAGTGCCAATTTTTTTCTTTTGATAAGGTTTCCTTCTCCTGTCGCCTTCGCCATGGTCATGGCCATTTTCATGACTGTCGAGCTTTGTTAGTATCAGTTGCATCTCCTTGCCACGCGAAGCCGCGGAGATAGTGTACGCTGGCGCATCGAACTCAATGTCGCTGCTCTTGTGTACAGGGTTTTTCACAATCTCCCCGCTGAAAATACGACCTCGACAGGATTCATTTACAAATTTACTGGCCAAATGGAGTTCAGGACCTTCTGGCATGGTGAAATCCTCTCTTGTGGCTTGGTATATATAATTATGAAATGGCAGGCAGCCGGAGCTGAGGGCAACTGTACAGTGCGGCGCCGATTAAAGCTAAACTCTCATATCCCTGAGCTGAGCTGACTTTACCTCGTGTGATTGTTTATGTTGCATAATGTGCTTGACGAAAGTATGGAAAGCCATAAGAGTTCCATCATTTTCGAGATAAAGGATAAAACCAAAAGTAATGAAGTGGGGGAACAGCACATGTTGCCCTTGATACCCATCGAGTGACCCGACGTTATCAAAGATGTATTGAATTCTTATTCACCATCTATTACTATCCTTTTAGCCCTCCCTCAGTTTCTTTGAAGACAGCTCCCATCAGGTTGCCTTGACAAGTTGTTGCACTAGCTTTCCATAAGCCAGATGTTACAAAGCTATGCACGATGGCTGCTTCTGAAAGGACGACAAATGGCGAGCTAGATCTGCCGGATTTTACAACGGAAAGCTATTGGGATGAAAGATTTAAAGAGGAGGAAACATACGACTGGTTACTAAAGTATCATCAATTCAGTCATTTTGTGGAGAAACATGTAAATAGAAATGAGAGGATACTTATGTTAGGTAAGACTTGGACCGAAAATGTCTCTTTCGTTCGTTAGCCTCTCATTGGGCAGTTGGGTAGGGTCGGCTCCTCTCTATAGTAAGAGACGGTGTCTGGTCAGGTCGCCCCCAAGCCGGTCGCCTCCTATACACAGTCGCCTCCTATACGCAGTCGCCTCCTAACGTAGTCGCCCCCAAATTGTGTGGTCGAGTCGCCTCCTATACACAGTCGCCTCCTATACACAGTCGCCTCCTATACACAGTCGCCTCCTAAACACAGTCGCCCCCTAGGCAGTGCGCTAGTGCAGCGGTCAGAATCAGGCTATTTATGCTATTTATATGTTTGTAAATAATATTATAAGAGAAAGTTTCATTCTTTCTGTTATATTGTTGTCCACCTTCTTCACGATAACTCTTTTGTGCTTAGGTATAATTTAATAAACGTTTCATTTTATTTTGATGCAACAGAGATTTACATTCAAAAGTTTATTTGTTATAATATAAGTATTGTATACAGTAATATTCTTCTCATTTCGACATTATCAGCCGCTTGTTCTCTATTTCGTTCCCTAAACTAAATATAAGGTATAATTATGTGATAGGGGGGGGGGGGGTAGAAATTTGGACGTAGCCTGTATACTGTATTTATTATATTTGTCTCTCCGATCACCCCCTCCTCCCCCAGTGGCTCTGAATTTGTTCTTTAGTTAGTCTCTGTTGGTTTGATCATATCTTTTCGCTAAAGTATAATGTCCGACGTATAACACCAGGAATATGTTATGATAATTAATCTCAAGGAAGGGATGATGCCCGGCATACAAGCAAATGGCGGAATAGACAACATTATGAAAGATGAAGGTGGACATAGACAGAGAGAGGGAGAGAGAAGGGGAGGAGGGTGGCGGGTAGATAGAAAATTGGACGCAGTCTGTACTGTATTTATTATTATGATATTTTTCTCACCGACTCCCCCCCCCCCCCAGCTCAGATTTTGTTTTTCTCTTTTGTTGTTGTTGTTTATAATAATGTCCGACGTATACCGTCAATGAAGCATAATAAACATTTTTTGTTTAGATATCAGTTTGATGCAACAGAGATTTACATTCAAAAGTTTTACTGTTTATAATATTACAGTAATATTCTTTATGCTATTTATAAATTATGTTTGTAAATAAAAGAGAAAGTTTCATTATTTCTCTTTTTATGTTGTCCACCTTCTTCTAGATAACTATTTTGTGCTTAAGTATAATGTAATAAACGTTTCATTTTACTTTGATGCAACAGAGATTTACATTCAAAAGTTTTACTTTTTATAAGTATTGTACAGTAATATTCTTCTCATTTCGACATTATCAGCCGCTCGTTCTCTATTTCGTTCTTTCCTCCCTTTCCCTCTCATTTTTCCCCTCCCCCTTTTCTCATTTTTCCCGACAGCAGGGCAAGTTTACCGACAATATCCTGACAGGTTGGGGTGTCGCACCCCGCCCCCTCCCCGCCCCCCCCCCCCCTTTAGCAACGCCCCTGCAGTGACGCTTTTGTCGTATAATGAGGGTTGATCTCATTGAAAGCGGTAAAGCCTCTCAATGTTTCGATATTGTTTCGGCGCTTTTATCCTCCGCGCGCTATTATGAAGGACAAAAGCGCCACGACATTACATAGGTATGCGTTTGAAAGAATAAATGCTCCATTATGTGCACAGATTAAAATGAAAGTGACATCTATACAAAAAACAAACAAACATTATTAGACAGCTGAGGTTAAGGATGGAACCTAATTATAGTGCTTTCGAATACTTAAAAAGATGAGCAGGTGTTCATGTTGTTCACGCATGGTCGTCCCTTATTCCTTAAACAAAATCACGCACTTAATGAATTGAGAGTAAAATTAAATAACGTTTCGTTCATGTAAGTCTACCGCCGAAAGCTTTTATTTCGATTTATATGCTTCATAATAAACTTATATTCAATTATAGCTCACTTTTAATTCAATGTAGAGACATTCTCTTCTATTTCTATTTTTAGACTTGAACTATCTCATGACGACACGTTCTAGTATGGGTCTTGTAGTAGAAACGCAAATATGGGATTAAAAAGGGATCTTAAATGCTCTAATTTGCTTGCGTGTACAAAATATACTCGAGAAAAGCTAAGAAAGCCAATCTATACAATCCTTATTATCCCTATATAGCTTGTGGATACTCTCATATGGCATTGCTCACTTTCTTCCCTCTATGAAATTGGTGGCAGTCATTATTCAGTTAAAATGTCATAACACAGTTTTAATTACCTTCAAATTACAAAATGCATTTTGTCCAATTATAATTATACTCGAAATGCCCGGATAAACCCCGTACTTGCCGGTTTCAGCTCTAAATTCAATTTGAAACAGTACGACCCACACAACTTGCTTCGGCATGTGACATAATTAATGAGAGTAAAGAATAACATCTCAGCTTTAAACTTGTGGCAGTCATTATTCAGTTAAATGTCATACGGCAGTTTTAAAAGCATTATAAGTATCATACATATTTTGTCCAATTATAATATACTCGAAATGTATACAGTAATATTCTTCTCATTTCGACATTATCAGCCACTCGTTTTCTATAACGTTTCCTAAAATAAATATAAGGTATACTGTGCATGCACATCATCAGGGATATGTTATAATAATTAATCTCAAGGAAGGGATGCTGCCGGCGTACAGGCAAATGGAGGAATAGAAAACATTATGAAAGATGAACATGGAAAACGACATTGACAGATAGAGGGAGAGAGAGAAATAGGGCGACAGAGAGAGAGAGAGAGAGAAAGAGAGGGAGGGGTGAGAGAAAGTTGGACGTAGTCTGTACTGTGTTTATTATTATGATTTTTGTCTTTGTCACTCCGACCCCCCCCCCCCCCCCAAGCTCTGATTTTGTTCTTTAGTCCGTCTCTTTTTTGTTTGATTATATCGTTTCGCTAAAGTACAATGTCCGACATAATATAGTAGTACCGTCAATATATATTAATAAACATTTGTTTAATATCAATTTGATGCAACAGAGATTTACATTCAAACTTTGACTTTGTATATTATTATTGTACAGTATACATTCTTCCCTTTTCGACATTATCAGCCGCTCGTTTTCTATTTCGTTCCCTATAATAAATATACGGTATATATTTGTACATCATCAGGGATAATGTTATAATAATTAAGCTCAAAGAAGGAATGTCGCCGGCATACAAGCAGATGGTGAAACAACATTGGCAGATAGACAGAGAGAGAGACAGACAGAGAAAGCGAGCGAGAGATAGATGGAGAAAGAGAGAGAGAGAGAGAGGGGGACATAAAGAGAGAGAAAGAGAGAGAGAAACAATCATTTTTCATAATCATGTTTTCTGTGACATTTTTCTGTGAACAACATTGGCAGATAGACAGAGTGAGAAAGAAAGAGAGAGCGGGGGGGGGGGTTAGAAAGTTGGACGTATAGTCTGTACTGTATTTATTATTATGCTAGTTCTCTCTCCGATCACGGCCCCCCCCCCCTTCCGAATGTTTCTTTGGTTTCTTTCTTTTTGTTTGTTTATATCTTTTCGCTAAATTATAATGTCCGACCAAGGAGTTATCTCCTTCGTCCGACGTATATTAGTACTGTCAACAAATATTTTTTTCATATTAATTGTATGCAAAAGAGATGCTTTTATATCCTAACTTTTACTTTAAAATAATTTATTATTGTACAGTAATTTTCTTCTCATTTCGATATCAGCCGTTCGTTCCGGGTTTCTTTTCTTCTTCATTTAAAAATTATTGTATAATATTTTTTCTCAAAATCGGAAGAAATAATTTCGGTATAAAAACAAAAAGCGGAACAAAAAGCAGTACGAGAGATAAAGATGGAAAATGGCGTTGAGAGAGCGAGCGAGCGAGAGAGAAGCAAACATTTCCCCTATCATTTTTCGTCTGTGACAATACTTAATCTCATCCTCTTGTTTATTCATTTATCTTTGCATGATTGTAATATCTTTGAATGAATATTTTAGATAGGGTTAAATCTGGCTATGCGTTATATGATTAACAATTCTTATTGAGGAGTATGTCGAAACGTGCTTTCGAAAATCGCCAAACAGAAGACAGTATGCTATCAAATACTGTCAAACTCAAAACACATACATAAACACACAAATTGTATGCATAAATTAAATGTATTAATCCCAGATGCAAATAAGAAGCTGTATTGAAAAAAACCTTCGCTCATGTTGTTGTTTGTCTGTGTTACTGTTAACAGTTGTGGTGTATACTGTTAGCGTTTGTTGTTAATTACACAAAATCTATGATAACTTGATAACCCAATCTTACCATAAAAGAATTTCTTACATTTTAATGAATTTTATTGCCATACATTACCTATCAAACACTGTCAAAACACATACATAAAAACAAGTTTATAGGCCTACATTAATCCTAGAATGGGCCAGATGCAAATAATTAAGTAGCTTCGCTCATTTTGTTTTTTTGTGTGTCTGTCTGTGTTGGATTTGGGGTGTGTTGTTTACAAAAATAACGCCGGTGCGAGTGGGCGGTTGTACGGCCAGTACATGCAGGTGCAGGCTAGGTCGCAGTGCTCAGCGCTGACTTCCCAATGAATAATTCAATAGTCTAAGAGTTGAAATGTAGCTGTTTCAAAATTCAACTTTTAACAACTTTGCACTGTGAGAACACTTTCTTTCATTACAAATACAGAAAATATGGTTGTATTCCGAAGTTTATTTTACATCCGTAAGCTCCGTCACTATAGAGCTAAGCCAGTGGTCAGTGGAGTCAGAACGAGCGATGTGGTAGTACTAGTACGTAAAGCTGGTGGAAACTTAGATGCAAATATCCTCGAAAATATGCAGTTACGAGGAAAATTTTCAATATTTAGTGATAACAAAGTAATAACATAGTACTGAGATACAAGGAACTAAAAATGGCTTGACTTTGAACTTGTAAAATACATCATATTAAAACAACAAATTAGGGGGCGAGATGACCAAAAAAGTGGGGGCGAGCTGACCAAGAATCCCAAAATCGGCAAAAAAAATCGGGAGGCGACATGACCAATTGGGGGCGACTTTGTAAGGGGGCGGGCTGACATTGGGCGACTTGACATGGAACCTAAGAGACAGTGGGTCATTTCACGTTAAGTGTACACTTTTTGAAAAATGGGGTTTTCCCCATTTTGGCATCTTTTAAACAATTATTATTTTATGTTGGCCATTTTATTTGATGGACCTTATCAACAGCAACCTACAGTTCAATTTTCATAACACTGCAAACATTATTTCTGTTAATTTCAGCATTTTTAGTGCATTTTTAACGGAAAAGGGATTCTCATTTCATAATTTTGATAATGTTCATTGATATCTTACATGAATCTATTGAGAGTTGTGTAAAATTTTAATGTTTTAGTGTCAGCACAGCCACTATGTAACATCATAAAACTTATTTGACCAAATTTGACCAATAAATGTGAAAATGATGAATATTTTTGTAAAAGGCATCTTTTCCGTTAAAATTAAAAAACATGTCCTCTCCATAACATTGAGGCCAGCAGCAGTGACTTAAAATGATATATATGGGCCTAAACTCTATTTAAATAATCTTCAGAATGTTTGAAAATGAGGACATGTCTCAAATCAATGAACAAAATATGTGATATACATGTATATTTTATTGCTTGGTTAATTTGATGACTTTATTTTCCGTTAAAAGTGTGTCCTCTCCATAACAGGTATTTTCTTCATATATTAAAGCACTGAGGCTTGCACTATCTATGGCACTGGTATACAATAATAATATGCCTCCATTTAATATCATGAAATGTGATTTTCCATCTACATATCAATAGATGGTCAGTATCTCACACTAATGCAATGTTAAACTGAATGTCCTCTCCATAACAGAGTTACCCATTGTTAACAATGTACAGAAAACAATTATTTTTTTATAGTATAATCACTTCCTTCATGTAAGAAAACATTGATATGTTGTTCCACTCAGTATAAGAATTCATTAAATATCATGTCAACAGCTATAATTTTATTTTGGTATTGATTTTCATTAATTCCTCTATGTAATTGGGTAATTTCTGAATGCAAAGACAGAAATATTCTCACAACATAGTCTGATATTAAATACATTTTAAAGTGCAATATTTGTAAGTGTGTAACTGACAAAATCTACTGATCATTGCAATCATTTACCACCCTGGTAGCAATATAATGTATGCCATTAGGTTGTTAAGGAGAGGACACATTTTTTTAACCAGGCACTTCAAGTAGGGAAAACAAATCCTCTGACCTTTGCCCCATATACAGTATCCATCAAAATAAACTATACGTTCGCTGTAACGTTTAGCGCAGTAAACGCAGATGCGCGTTAAAAGGCCCATTATTGCACTTATCGCACACAGGTGCGATAGCTGCGCCTGGGTCCGATAGGGCTTATTGGCACTTATCGCACTGTGCCTGGGTCGATAGGGCTTATTGCCGGCCCTCTTGTTGCACCTCTGCGCTAGCTTCGATAGGGTCTACTAACCTACTAGCGCACATGCTTGCCCCTCGAACTGCACTGTTGTATAGAAAGAACGAAGGGAAAACGAAATGGCAGAATTTATGGTACGTCATTAATAAAAGGAAGAAATATCAAATGGAAATCGTGAACGGAATGATGATTTTGAATTTCATTCCCCCGTGAAGTACCGTCTTGTTGTCCTTGAGTACTAATATTAATTCACAAGGACCGATTTAGATTTGAGGCGAACGTAATTTTAGGTGAATGTGGAGAGGACTATTTATACGTCTCACTATTCTGATTGGAATTATCAAACTACAACTACAGTAATTTGTTTTCCCAGGTCCACGATCGAGAGTCCCAGATCCCAGTACAGTATGCACTCATTTGCATACAGCCAATCAGAGCAATACGCTGTCTGTGTGTAGAGCTTCGCACCGTTTCGCATGGTAACCGTTTCGCATCACGAACAATTGTTTATAGAAAAATCAGTTCTCAACAGTTCTCAACCTTTACAAATAAAGTGCGTTCGAGAAAAACGAAACTTTGAATTGTCGATGTTTTATCATATCTTAATCTCAATTATAATTAATAAATGACACATATTGTAAAGCTGAGATCCCCTTCTTTCATTTGATTCACATGTTGCAAATTTAACACACGAGCGCTTTAAAACAATTTGAAGAAAGGTTACCAAAAAAAAATCATTTGGCGAACTGTATCTGAATTTCAAAGAGAAAATCACATTTCTAGAAATTTCATTTTCTACCTCTTTATATGAAACCTTAATCAGGAAAAATGAGCCAGGAATAAAAAAAAAGTTCTGTTTGTTTAATTAAATGCTTGCATTTCCATAATGTTATTAAACGAAATCGTTTTCACTTGCTGCAAGCAAGTGCCTTGTTATCTGTGAAGAAAAAAAAGTTGTTAAAGACAATTGTTTTGTTATCTGTTTAAAAAAGAACTGTGTTAAAGACAAGCAAGTGCCTTGTTATCTGTTAAGGAAAAAAAATTGTTAAAGACAAGAAGTGTCTTGTTACTGTTGAGAAATAGAACGGTTTTAAAGACAAGCAAGTAACTTGTTACAGTACCTGTTATTCATTTATCAGTTAGGACTTTCTGATCAGTTATACCAACAATTATGGAAACCTATATTCTCATATTGTTTTTGCAGGAATTTAAAGTAAGATGTTTTTTTTGCTTATTACTCACTATAAATACTAGTTTAATTGACAATATGCATGGTATCGGGACATTTCCTACCTTATATTGCGTTATCTAACTTGGTATATGAAAATCAAAAATAAAGTTAGAAATGAATGATGCATAGCAATTTACATATCAACTAATATAATAAGAGTTCATATTGCTAAGATTTGTTGTTAAACAAATGTCCTCTCCAAAACACGTCAATGAATAAGTTTGGAAGCTCATATTTGATTAAAACTTGCTTTCACTTGTTTTTTTTTTTACACAGCATCAAATAATTTAGACATAAATGCAACACTGTATACCAAATTGAAGTCTATATAAGAAGAAGGACAAGAAATTCTCATGTCATTAAATAAATTCAACCTCCCCATAATTCAGTTTCCTATAAAATACACAAATTTTATGGCAAAATATGGCTTAAGTGAATAGGAAATAAGTGCATCAACATCTGATAAGTATAAAAAGGCATATAAAAGTACAGAAAACTATGTGTATACCATTTACAGGTATAATAAAGCTGATGTGTTCTTTGTTAAACAAAATGTCCTCTCCAAACGCCTATTTTTGTTACTGTATTTCAATCGAATATTTCTATATGTAAACATGGACTTGACGCTCTATAATTTTACACATTTCTGACATATACCCCAAACTTTCAGAATCTGTGCATCTTTTGCTCTAACAACAATTTTCATTTTTGACCCCCAGTGAGAAAAAAAGTGTACACTTAACGTGAAATGACCCCAATAGAGAGAAGCCGACAGTACGGTATGGTCTCTACTCTCTAGTGCATATTTGGCCACAGAACTTTGCCAAAAATACTCAATTTTAGCAGATTCATATCCGATGCATTTATTTTGAAAATTAGGCCTAGGTTATTAT
Source organism: Strongylocentrotus droebachiensis (assembly GCA_035222895.1). Lineage (NCBI taxonomy): Eukaryota > Metazoa > Echinodermata > Echinoidea > Camarodonta > Strongylocentrotidae > Strongylocentrotus > Strongylocentrotus droebachiensis. Next base: position 62,789 of record JAVYIG010005706.1, read on the forward strand.
ACACAGGTGCAGGTTCCACTTGCCAGATTGACTGTATGATGCATTTCATGATCTTCCTCCAGATTTTCTTCGTCAAAACTGAGCCCGTGTTGAAATCCATATTCCAGCCATATTTTAAAGCTTATCGACACTAGTGTAGCTAGGAGGATTAGACCACATAGCGAGGTCACTGACAGGTGGCTGTCTCATCAACTCAGCTCTCAAATAACATAAGAAATAGAGGATCATGGGGGACCAACGGGCACCGATTAGGGAAGTTTTCTATATAGAGAGAGCAAGTAGCTACAAGTACTACAGTACAGTGGGGCTTTAAACTGTTAATTAAATGTGCATGAAGGAAGATGGCATGTTGGGCGTCATCCAGGACATTGACAGTAACAGTTTAAAATACGGCTTCTGGTCTGCTTCTGTCTCTATACTATAGAGAGAAGCCGACCCTACCCAAATTAGACCGAAATTTTCGTTTGTTAGCCTCAGATTCGGGTAGGGTCGGCTCCTCTCTCTGGAGACAGAAGCCTACTATAGGCGCTTGTGTGTAAACTCCGTGGAGCGGATCTGACCACCAAACTTATGCCCAAATACTTGATTTAGCGGATGCATATATATCCGATGCATTTATACTAGGCTAGGCTAAACTACTTATCAACTTGACTGTATAATCCTGTATAATTTGATGGTCACTTTTCAGGAAATTATGGGTCAAAATCGACATCATTGTTGAAAATCTAGCAGCCATATTTAAACTCTCGCTGTGCATGGCGTCATCTAAATCTCAGCCCTTCTAGTCTACGAGCAAGGCAAAATGTTTATGAAGGAAAAACTGTGATAACGTCATTTACAAACTTGTAGCTCGTGCACAGTTTTTCACAAGGGGGGGGGGGGGGGGGGGGAGATACTTCTACTAGCATTTTCACTGGAATCTGCTGGAAATTTTCCCCATGGTCTTTCTTTATCTAACAGTTAGATATTTAAAAAATATGATTGGAAAGAAAGTACATCTACTTTTCATATACTTTCAAATTACATTGAAAATCATTATAAAACCAAAATTATATTAAGAATATAGCGACTTACTTTCAGCTTATCTGCCTAAAAAAAATGTCTAATTAGATATAAGGTAAGTAGGTCAAAGGTCACAGAGGTCAATTAAGAAAATTAAAGGTTTTTAGCCTTGCTATATCGCAATATCTAAACATTGTGACAGTATTACTATATGAGGATTATCCAATTGCAGGTTTGGGCTAGTATAGCCGTAGGCCAAGATCGTAGTCGTCAGTTGACATGATTATACGCTTTTTTTTTCGTTGTGATATGTCACAAATAAATCCATCCAATTCCTATACTGAACTTAGGGCAGAGGCATATATAAGAGATGCAGTCGCATTTGTCTTGTTGCATTTGTCTTGTCGCATTTGTCTTGTCACATTATTTGTTATTGTAGATGGTCATTTTTTTTATTTTCTTTGTTCCTTGATTTTGTAGGCTGTGGAAATAGCAAGCTAAGCCTTGAGATGTATGAGGATGGATATCACAACATTGTTAATGTGGATTTCTCATCGGTGTGCATTGAGAAGATGAAAGAGAAACATCAACATTGTCCTATCATGCAGTGGATGGTGATGGATATCAAGGATCTAAAGTAAGTAAGAACCAATATGTACAAGACAGTAGGTGTACTTTTAAGTTATGTTTGTAAAATGATTTTGTTTTTTAAAACAATAGATCAGGGAGTGTGTCTCCCATCTCCTCTGTTATACCCTGTTTGTGTGTGTATGGGGGGGGGGGGGGGGGGGGGAGGGTATGGGGTATTTTTTTAAATACCAGTTAAACAAAAATAATTGGGTCATCAGAGCTGCCAACCAGTACGTTTTAATCATATTTAGTACGACTTTTAGAAGTAAAAACGACAGTACAATTTTCCTCATTTTTTTAAATAGGCATATTCAACCAATGATCCATAAAAATATCTTCCTGTATGTAGGAGCTGTAAGAGGCATCGACCAGGGGTAATTTTTTACACCAGTTAAACAAAAATAATTGGGTCAATAGGTCACAGAGTTTTGTGAGGTAAACATAACATGAAATGTTCATGTTTGTCATTCTTTTTTTCTTTATTTTTTTCCATAGATTTCCAGATTGCAGTTTTGATGTTGTCTTGGAAAAAGGGACATTGGATGCACTTGTTGCTAATGAGAGGGATCCTTGGAATATGACAGATGAGGGGTATGATGTCATGGAGCAATCCTTAACACAGGTATATTAGACATTAGTTGTCAAGATTGTCAAGATATAGCGGCACAAGAAGATGCACCATGAACGCAAAAGACGTAATAATAAGTGATGTTTGTGAATTATAGGTTTTGGATGTTGACATATCTAAAAAAAGTTTAGGTAATGAAGCCTAATCAAGATAGTTTTTGCCAGCTCCATATCTTAAAGATAAACTCCAGTACTGGTAAAAAAATATAAAAAAATTCTCACAGAATCAAACGAAACTTACACTGAATGTTCAAGATTACAAATAAATGACATGTGCCAAACAATTTTGGAAGAAAATGTATACTGGCTGAGTAATGAGCATAGAAAGACAAGGAAACCAAGGTAGTACCATCCACGACACCATGTGTGTTGTCCCATATATAGCTTTCTATGTGAGTGTTTGTTACTTTACCAAGACTCGGTCAAATTTATTATGATTTTGATGACTCCAGAACCTTGCAGTGCACACCAATACTTACATGCTACATGATCAACTGTTTCTGATCCTTTCACACCTTTTCTTTCACAATGCAATCGCATTACCAGTACTAAAGTTTATCTTTAACAATGTGGTTATAGCTCTGTGTGAGAAAATTAGGTTTTTCATTTCCGGACACATCTTTTTGTGCCTCTACATTTCACTAAACAACCTACATGTAATAGACAAACATTTGCCATTCTGGAAAATGTTCAGTTTAGTCTATTGCCAAAATATGGGGTATTCTAGTCTTACTTCCTCAATCCCTTTCCTAGAAAGTACAGTGCATGTAAATGTCCCCTCCCTCCTTCTCAAAAGAGAGAGAGAGAGAGAGAAAGATGCTGAGTTACACTCAAGAAGGAACATTTAACATTTTCAATTTTTCATTCTACTTGTGAACGTTTCTTTTATGGAGGGTCAGTTTTATGAAGACAGAATACAATTTAATTCAATTTTGTATTATCTGCAATCATTAATGTAAATTTGTTTTACCTGTGTATTACAAAATAGGTAGAGAAGATAGATAAAATAATGCAATGTAATGTGAACATGTAGAACAAACAAAAATGAGGCATGCGATATGTAATATAATTTCTATGCCAGTTCAATTTGTGGCTTAGCTCCAATAAACTAATCTCAATCAGCAGTCAACATAGATAAATAGTAGAGCATTAAATATTATAATCATGTAATTTATGCTGCTTTTATTTTATGGTATTGAACATGTTGAATAATTATAAGTTAGATAGTACCACCTGTGCGCTTAGAAACATCTGTATAAAGCACCCTATAAATGTAATTATTATTATAGTGATTGGAATCATGAGAATTATGCTATCATAAAATTATGAACCTAGTAAATTATTTTGATGGGCAATTGGGAAGCAAAAAGACAAGGAGTGTTAACCAATTTTGTATATTAATGCTATTTTATGAATCACCCTCAATTAACAACTCATATCACGAGCCAAATGTCTTTGAACTATTCTTTGTACTGTTCTAATGCAAGTTTGTATTAAAATAATTTACTTTTCATTTTATGAACATTCTTTAGGTCAGCAGAGTCTTGAAGCCAGGTGGATACTTCCTATCAATAACCTTCTCACAACCACACTTTAGACGCCCTCTCCTCGCAAGAACTTTGTTGAAATGGAATGTTGAGTTGATGACACTTGGAGATCATTTTCACTTTTTCTCCTTTGCCATGGAGAAAGGTAAAGAAATGAGCGCCAAAGACAAGGAACTTGAAAAGGAGTCAATGCTGAAAAAGCAGTCTAATGCTCAAGGAAATGTTAAGAGACAATATGTGTATGTGAAAGATGAAGAGAGTGAGCAAACCTTCCTGAATGCTTTTCATTTATGACAGCTGAGAATCTTAAGCTTGCATTTTTTGAGATTTTATAGAGGATAGCTTGCGATATCTCTAATGGATTATGTAATGTGATCTTCTGGAACCAGTTCGGCAGTAATTCAACAATAGCGCTTCTCTTGAAAAATCACATTCAGAGAAAAAAAAAAAAAAATCTTCTTGTTTTCTATATTTTTTGTTTGTTCATGGAAGATAATGGTTCTTTAATGATTAGTGTATTATGTATCAGCAATTTTTTTAAGCAGGAAAAGAATTGTGAATAAACAGTAAGATTCATTTATAAAAGGTTCATCTTTCTAACAAACCAATACGCTATCCTGCCAAAGGGGTGCTACTTTGCCAAAAGGGCGTATCTTTACTTTGAGTCCTTGATCAAGACCAACCTTTTGCTGTCTAGTTTACTTACTGCTGTGATTTTGGAACTATAATGTGAAGGGCAGGTATAGAAACAGTGTTTTTTTAATGTCTTCTTATGGTGATGTAGATTATGAACAAGTTTGAGCCTCATATTTCAAGTGGTTCTTGAGGTATCGCGTTCATGAGGCAAATACCTGAAATTACATAGGCTGACCTCCGTGACCTTTGACCTAGTTACTAAAAAATCTAATAGTACATACATTTGATACTTAATATGTAGTTTAGCTGGTTACCAAGTAGAGGCTTTCCAGGACAAGATGATAGTGAAACGAGAATATATAACGTTTTTACCTTTTTAATGTCCTACTGCTGAAGAAGAGAAAAGAAAGGGAAAAAGAAAAGAACAAAATAATATATATATATTTAATCATGGGTTGAAGAGCTCTACTTTACGTCCTTGTCATCCATCCTTGGTAGCTCTTATGAGTTAGCAAAATCTTAAGCAAACATTCAGCCAATCAACATCTTGTACGAGGTCAGCGTTTTGTAATAATATAATAACTAGTGGAATCCATGGAAATCCACGGGCACTGAAAGTTTATTGAGATTAGGATTAGTTTGACTGCAACAATTAGATTGGAAAGGCAAGAATAACACATATCTGGACTAACAAATGCAATAAATCCATTTCAGAGAATTCTGGATATTTGTGACTAAAAAGGTTTCTGCTGAATTATAATAGAAATAATAAGGGAATAAATCCATCATATGTAAGAAGTGCTGTATCATTGAAGAAGATTTTTTAATAAATTATATACTTTTGTGGCCCTGGTTCAAAAGTATTGAAAATGGTAATTCATTATTTTGCAACAAAATTGCCGAGCAACCTACCTTTGTGTAGTGGGTCCCGAACAGGACTTCTCGTGTTAGCCGGGGTGTTACGCCTGGTCGGCTTTTTGTTAGCTTGACTTGTTTACAGATTTTTGTGCATACCTCCTTTAGTTTCGTCTTGTCCTTTGCTCATAATGACCTTTGAAAAAACGAAAAATGAAATTGCTTAAGCAGCATTTCGGTATGGTATTTATTGAATCATGCACTGTAGTTACATATACTGAATTGCACATGCATATACATTGCATTTTAAAAACAAGTGTATAATTTAATTAAAAACAGTATCATTTACATAATTATAAGTACGCGTATATGTCACATGTTTATCCGTAATTTAGTACCAAATGTAAAATAAAAGCAAAAAAAGGAACAAGAAGGAAATGGGAGTGAGGAAGAGAGGAGGTGGATATAGAGATAAGAGGTTAAAGTGGGAAAGACAGAGAGATAGGAGGAGCAGAGAGGGAAGGAAAGTAGAGTTAAATGAGATTCGTTCTACTCCCTAAGGTACATTATATGGCACCTCCCAGCAGGCTTAAACGTATGAGATCCAGCAGAAAATTGCCTTAGGCTGTAGAGGATATACCACTGCACTCGTGAAATTACGAAAAACAAAGTTCGCTTGATCTCCATTTAAAACACCGCTATTAAGAGTTAAATGAGATTCGTTTTACAACCTGAAAGCCCATCCTGGCAGGCTTGAACGTTTGACATCGGGCAGAAAATTGCTTTGGGTTGAAAAGGAAATACTCCAGCACTCATGAAATTATTTCCAGGGCCAGAAGAATCCCCGATTGAAAGTAAAGGGATGCCAAAGGGGCGATGAAAAACGAAATTCGCTCGATTTCCATTTGAACCCCCCCCCCCCCCCCCCCCCCCCATTAGAGTTAAATGAGATTCGTTCTATTCCCTAAGGTAAATGGCCCCTCCCAGCAGACTTAAACGTATGAGATCGGGCAGAAAATTACTTTAGAGTGGAGAGGATATACCCCCGCAATCATGCAAATATTTCCAGAGCCAGAGGAATCCCCGATAGAAAGTAAAGGGATGCCAAAAATGCTGACGAAAAACGAAATTTGCTTGAACTCCATTTAAAACACCATTATTAGAGTTAAATGAGATTCGTTTTACATCCTGAGGGCCCCTCCTGGCAGGCTTGAACGTTTGACATCGGGCAGAAAATTTCTTTAGGTTGTAAAGGAAATACCCCAGCACTCATGAAATTATTTCTAGGGCCAGAAGAATTCCCGATTGAAAGTAAAGGGATGCCAAAGGGGCGACGAAAAACGAAATTCGCTCGATCTCCATTTCAAAAACCCCCATTAGAGTTAAATGAGACACGTTCTACTCCCTAAGGTTGCGGGCCCTCCAAGCAGATTCAAACGAATGAGATCGAGACAAAAATTTCCTTAGGCTGGAAAGGATATACCCCCGCAGTCATGAAATTATTTCCAGGGCCAGAGGAATCCCCGATGAATAGTAAAGGGATGCCAAATAGGCTGACGAAGAACGAAATTCGCTCGATTTCCATATAAAATAGCCCCATTAGAGTTAAAATGAGATTCGTTGTAAATCCTAAGGGGAACTCCTGGCAGCCTTAAATATTTAAGATCGGGCAGAAATTTGCTTTAGGCTGTAAAGGATAAACGCCTGCACTCATACAACTATTTCCAGGGCGAGAGTAAACCCCACTATCAAGTTAAGGGATGCCAAAGGGGCGACGAGAAACGAAATTCGCTCGATTTCAATTTTAACATCCCAATTAGAATTAAATAAGATTTCTTCTACTCACTAAGGTAAATGGCCCCTCCCAGTAGGCTTAAACTTATGAGATCAAGCAGAAAATTGCCTTAGGGTGGAGAGGATATAGCCCCGCAGTCATACAAATATTTTCAGGGCCAGAGGAATCCCCGATGGAAAGTAAAGGGATGCCAAAGGGGCTGACGAAAAACGAAATTCGCTCGATTTCCATTTCAACACCCCAATTACAGTTAAATGAGATTTGTTCTATTCCCTAAGGTAAATGGCCCCTCCCAGCAGGCTTAAACGTATGAGATCGGGCAGGAAATTGCTTTAGGCTGAAGAGGATATACACCTATTCTTATGAAATTATTTCCAGGGCTATAGGAATCCCCGATGGAAAATAACGGGATGCCAAAGGGGCTGACGAAAAACGAAATTCGCTCGATTTCCATTTGAACCCCCCCCCCCATTAGAGTTAAATGAGATTCGTTCTACTCTCTAAGGTAAATGGCCCCTCCCAGCAAGCTTAAACGTATGAGATCGGGCAGAAAATTGCTTTAGGCTTAAGAAGATATACCCTGCACTTATGAAATTATTTCCAGAGCCAGAGGAATCCCCGATGGAAAGTAAAGGGATGCCAAAGGGGCTGATGAAAAACGAAATTAGCTTACTCTACATTTAAAACTCCATTATTAGAGTTAAATGAGATTCGTTTTACATCCTGAGGGCCCCTCATGGCAGGCTTGAACGTTTGACATCGGGCAGAAAATTGCTTTAGGTCGTAAAGGAAATACCCCAGCACTCATGACATTATTTCAAGGGCCAGAAGAAAACCCGATGGAAAGTAAAGGGATGACGAAGGGGCGACGAGAAACGAAATTCGTTCGATTTCAATTTTAACATCCCCATTAGAATTAAATAAGATTTGTTTCACTCACTAATATACAAAAGGCCCCTACCAGCAGGCTTTAACTTATAAGATCGGCAGAAAATTACCTAAGGCTGTATACGATGTACCACTGCACACATGGAATTAAGTTCATGCCCTGAAGAATCCCCGATGGAAAGTAAAGGGATGCCAAAGGGGCTGACGAAAAACGAAATTCGCTCGATTTCCATTTGACCTCCCCCCCCCCCCGTTAGAGGTAAATGAGATTCGTTCTACTCTTTAAGGTAAATGGCCCCTCCCAGCAAGCTTAAACGTATGAGATCGGGCAGAAAATTACTTTAGACTGGAGAGGATATACCCCCGCAATCATGCAAATATTTCCAGAGCCAGAGGAATCCCCGATGGAAAGTAAAGGGATGCCAAAAATGCTGACGAAAAACGAAATTTGCTTGAACTCCATTTAAGACACCATTATTAGAGTTAAATGAGATTCGTTTTACATCCTGAGGGCCCCTCCTGGCAGGCTTGAACGTTTGACATCGGGCAGAAAATTTCTTTAGATTGTAAAGGAAATACCCCAGCACTCATAAAATTATTTCCAGATCTATAGGAATCCCCGATTGAAAGTAAAGGGATGCCAAAGGGGCGACGAAAAACGAAATTCGCTCGATCTCCATTTCAAAAACCCCCATTAGAGTTAAATGAGACACGTTCTACTCCCTAAGGTTGGCGGGCCCTCCAAGCAGATTCAAACGAATGAGATCGAGACAAAAATTTCCTTAGGCTGGAAAGGATATACCTTCGCAGTCATGAAATTATTTCCAGGGCCAGAGGAATCCCCGATGAATAGTAAAGGGATGCCAAATAGGCTGACGAAAAACGAAATTCGCTCGATTTCCATATAAAATACCCCCATTAGAGTTAAAATGAGATTCGTTGTACATCCTAAGGGGAACTCCTGGCAGCCTTAAACATTTGAGATCGGGCAGAAAAATTGCTTTAGGCTGTAACGGATAAACGCCTGCACTCATACAACTATTTCCAGGGCGAGAGTAAACCCCACTAACAAGTGAAGGGAAGCCAAAGGGGCGACGAGAAACGAAATTCGCTCGATTTCAATTTTAACATCCCAATTAGAATTAAATAAGATTTCTTCTACTCACTAAGGTAAATGGCCCCTCCCAGTAGGCTTAAACTTATGAGATCAAGCAGAAAACTGCCTTAAGCTGGAGAGGATATAGCCCCGCAGTCATACAAATATTTTCAGGGCCAGAGGAATGCCCGATGGATAGTAAAGGGATGCCAAAGGGGCTGACGAAAACGAAATTCGCTCGATTTCCATTTCAACACCCCAATTACAGTTAAATGAGATTTGTTCTATTCCCTAAGGTAAATGGCCCCTCCCAGCAGGCTTAAACGTATGAGATCGGGCAGGAAATTGCTTTAGGCTGAAGAGGATATACACCTAATCTTATGAAATTTTTTCCAGGGCTATAGGAATCCCCGATGGAAAATAACGGGATGCCAAAGGGGCTGACGAAAAACGAAATTCGCTCGATTTCCATTTGAACCCCCCCCCCCCATTAGAGTTAAATGAGATTCGTTCTACTCTCTAAGGTAAATGGCCCCTCCCAGCAAGCTTAAACGTATGAGATCGGGCAGAAAATTGCTTTAGGCTTAAGAAGATATACCCTGCACTTATGAAATTATTTCCAGAGCCAGAGGAATCCCCGATGGAAAGTAAAGGGATGCCAAAGGGGCTGATGAAAAACGAAATTAGCTTACTCTACATTTAAAACTCCATTATTAGAGTTAAATGAGATTCGTTTTACATCCTGAGGGCCCCTCATGGCAGGCTTGAACGTTTGACATCGGGCAGAAAATTGCTTTAGGTCGTAAAGGAAATACCCCAGCACTCATGACATTATTTCAAGGGCCAGAAGAAAACCCGATGGAAAGTAAAGGGATGACGAAGGGGCGACGAGAAACGAAATTCGTTCGATTTCAATTTTAACATCCCCATTAGAATTAAATAAGATTTGTTTCACTCACTAATATAAAAAAGGCCCCTACCAGCAGGCTTTAACTTATAAGATCGGCAGAAAATTACCTAAGCTGTATACGATGTACCACTGCACACATGGAATTAAGTTCATGCCCTGAAGAATCCCGATGGAAAGTAAAGGGATGCCAAAGGGGCTGACGAAAAACGAAATTCGCTCGATTTCCATTTGACCCCCCCCCCCCCGTTAGAGGTAAATGAGATTCGTTCTACTCTTTAAGGTAAATGGCCCCTCCCAGCAAGCTTAAACGTATGAGATCGGGCAGAAAATTACTTTAGACTGGAGAGGATATACCCCCGCAATCATGCAAATATTTCCAGAGCCAGAGGAATCCCCGATGGAAAGTAAAGGGATGCCAAAAATGCTGACGAAAAACGAAATTTGCTTGAACTCCATTTAAGACACCATTATTAGAGTTAAATGAGATTCGTTTTACATCCTGAGGGCCCCTCCTGGCAGGCTTGAACGTTTGACATCGGGCAGAAAATTTCTTTAGGTTGTAAAGGAAATACCCCAGCACTCATAAAATTATTTCCAGATCTATAGGAATCCCCGATTGAAAGTAAAGGGATGCCAAAGGGGCGACGAAAAACGAAATTCGCTCGATCTCCATTTCAAAAACCCCCATTAGAGTTAAATGAGACACGTTCTACTCCCTAAGGTTGCGGGCCCTCCAAGCAGATTCAAACGAATGAGATCGAGACAAAAATTTCCTTGGGCTGGAAAGGATATACCCTCGCAGTCATGAAATTATTTCCAGGGCCAGAGGAATCCCCGATGAATAGTAAAGGGATGCCAAATAGGCTGACGAAAAACGAAATTCGCTCGATTTCCATACAAAATACCCCCATTAGAGTTAAAACGAGATTCGTTGTACATCCTAAGAGGAACTCCTGGCAGCCTTAAACATTTGAGATCGGGCAGAAAAATTGCTTTAGGCTGTAACGGATAAACGCCTGCACTCATACAACTATTTCCAGGGCGAGAGTAAACCCCACTAACAAGTGAAGGGAAGCCAAAGGGGCGACGAGAAACGAAATTCGCTCGATTTCAATTTTAACATCCCAATTAGAATTAAATAAGATTTGTTTCACTCACTAATATAAAAAAAATGCCCCTACCAGCAGGCTTTAACTTATAAGATCAGGCAGAAAATTACCTAAGGCTGTATACGATGTACCACTGCACTCATGAAATTACTTTCATGCCCGGAAGAATCCCGGATGGAAAGTAAAGGGATGCCGAAGGGGCGACGAGAAACGAAATTCGTTCGATTTCAATTTTAACATCCCAATTAGAATTAAATAAGATTTGTTTTACTCACTAAGATAAAAAAAAAGGCCCCTACCAGTAGGCTTAAACTTATAAGATCGGGCAGAAAATTAACTAAGGCTGTATACGATGTACTACTGCACTCATGAAATTACTTTTATGCCCTGAAGAATCCCCGATGGAAAGTAAAGGGATGCCGAAGGGGCTGACGAAATTCGAAATTCGCTCGATTTCCATTTCAACACCCCAATTACAGTTAAATGAGATTTGTTCTATTCCCTAAGGTAAATAGCCCTTCCCAGCAGACTTAAACGTATGAGATCGGGCAGGAAATTGCTTTAGGCTGAAGAGGATATACCCCTGCACTTTTGAAATTATTTCCAGGGCTATAGGAATCCCCGATGGAAAGTAAAGGGATGCCAAAGGGGCTGACGAAAAACGAAATTCGCTCGATTTCCATTTGACCCCCCCCCGTTAGAGGTAAATGAGATTCGTTCTACTCTTTAAGGTAAATGGCCCCTCCCAGCAAGCTTAAACGTATGAGATCGGGCAGAAAATTACTTTAGACTGGAGAGGATATACCCCCGCAATCATGCAAATATTTCCAGAGCCAGAGGAATCCCCGATGGAAAGTAAAGGGATGCCAAAAATGCTGACGAAAAACGAAATTTGCTTGAACTCCATTTAAAACACCATTATTAGAGTTAAATGAGATTCGTTTTACATCCTGAGGGCCCCTCCTGGCAGGCTTGAACGTTTGACATCGGGCAGAAAATTTCTTTAGGTTGTAAAGGAAATACCCCAGCACTCATGAAATTATTTCTAGGGCCAGAAGAATTCCCGATTGAAAGTAAAGGGATGCCAAAGGGGCGACGAAAAACGAAATTCGCTCGATCTCCATTTCAAAAACCCACATTAGAGTTAAATGAGACACGTTCTACTCCCTAAGGTTGCGGGCCCTCCAAGCAGATTCAAACGAATGAGATCGAGACAAAAATTTCCTTAGGCTGGAAAGGATATACCCCCGCAGTCATGAAATTATTTCCAGGGCCAGAGGAATCCCCGATGAATAGTAAAGGGATGCCAAATAGGCTGACGAAGAACGAAATTCGCTCGATTTCCATATAAAATACCCCCATTAGAGTTTAAATGAGATTCGTTGTAAATCCTAAGGGGAACTCCTGGCAGCCTTAAATATTTAAGATCGGGCAGAAATTTGCTTTAGGCTGTAAAGAATAAACGCCTGCACTCATACAACTATTTCCAGGGCGAGAGTAAACCCCACTATCAAGTTAAGGGATGCCAACGGGGCGACGAGAAACGAAATTCGCTCGATTTCAATTTTAACATCCCAATTAGAATTAAATAAGATTTCTTCTACTCACTAAGCTAAATGGCCCCTACCAGCAGGCTTAAACTTATGAGATCAAGCAGAAAATTGCTTAAGGCTTGAGAGGATATAGCCCCGCAGTCATACAAATATTTCCAGGGCCAGAGGAATCCCTGATAGAAAGTAAAGGGATGCCAAAGGGGCTGACGAAAAACGAAATTCGCTCGATTTCCATTTCAACTCCCCAATTACAGTTAAATGAGATTTGTTCTAATCCCTAGGGTAAATGGCTCCTCCCAGCAGGCTTAAACGTATATGATCGGGCAGAAATTGCTTTAGGCTGGAAAGGATACACCCTTGCACTCATGAAATTATTTCCAGGGCTATAGGAATCCCCGATGGAAAGTAAAGGGATGCCAAAGAGGGTGACGAAAAACAAAATTCGCTTGATCTCCATTTAAAACACCATTATTAGAGTTAAAAGAGATTCGTTTTACATCCTGAGGGCCGCTGCTGGCAGGCTTACATGTTTGACATCGGGCAGAAAATTGCTTGAGGTTGTAAAGGAAATACCCCAGCGCTCATGAAAGTATTTCCAGGGCCAGAAGAATCCCCGATGGAAAGTAAAGGGATGCCGAAGGGGGTGACGAAAAACGAAATACGCTCGATTTCCATTTCAACACCCCAATTACAGTTAAATGAGATTTGTTCTATTCCCTAAGGTAAATGGCCCATTTCCCAGCAGGCTTAAACGTATGAGATCGGGCAGGAAATTGCTTTAGGCTGTGGAGGAAATACCCCCGCAATCATGCAATTATTTCCAGAGCCAGAGGAACCCCCGAAGGAAAGTAAAGGGATGCCAAAGAGGCTGACAAAAAAACGAAATTCGCTTGATATCCATTTAAAACACCATTATTAGAGTTAAATGAGATTCGTTTTACATCCTAAGGGGCCCTCCTGGCAGGCTTGAACGTTTGACATCGGGCAGAAAATTGCTTTAGGTTGTAAAGGAATTACCCCAGCACTCATGAAATTATTTCCAGGGCAAGAAGAATCCCCGATTAAAAGTAAAGGGATGCCAAAGGGGCGACGAAAAACGAAATTCGCTCGAACTCCATTTAAAAAAACCCCATTAGAGTTAAATGAGACACGTTTTACTCCCTAAGGTTGCGGGCGCCTCGCAGCAGGCTTAAACGTATAAGATTGGGCAGAAAATTCCGTTAGGCTGTAGAGGCAATGTCCCCTGCACTTATGAAATTATTTCCAGGGCCACAGGAATCCCCGATGGAAAGTAAAGGGATGCCGAAGGGGGTGACGAAAAACGAAATTCGCTCGATTTCAATTTCAACACCCCAGTAATTTATTGTTTAAGGGTTAAATGAGATTTGTTCTATTCCCTAAGGTGAATGGCCCCTCCAAGCAGATTTAAACGAATGAGATCGAGAAAAAAAATTGCCTTAGGCCGTAGAGGATGTACCCAAGCACTCATGACATTTTTTCCAGGGCCAGAGGAATACCCGATGACAAATAAAGGGATGCCAAATAGGCTGACGAAAAACGAAATTCGCTCGATTTCCATATAAAATACCCCCATTAGAGTTAAAATGAGATTCGTTCTACATCCTAAGGGGAACTCCTGGCAGCCTTAAACATTTAAGATCGGGCAGAAAAATTGCTTTAGGCTGTAACGGATAAACGCCTGCACTCATACAACTATTTCCAGGGCGAGAGTAAACCCCACTAACAAGTGAAGGGAAGCCAAAGGGGCGACGAGAAACGAAATTCGCTCGATTTCAATTTTAACATCCCAATTAGAATTAAATAAGATTTCTTCTACTCACTAAGGTAAATGGCCCCTCCCAGTAGGCTTAAACTTATGAGATCAAGCAGAAAACTGCCTTAAGCTGGAGAGGATATAGCCCCGCAGTCATACAAATATTTTCAGGGCCAGAGGAATGCCCGATGGATAGTAAAGGGATGCCAAAGGGGCTGACGAAAAACGAAATTCGCTCGATTTCCATTTCAACACCCCAATTACAGTTAAATGAGATTTGTTCTATTCCCTAAGGTAAATGGCCCCTCCCAGCAGGCTTAAACGTATGAGATCGGGCAGGAAATTGCTTTAGGCTGAAGAGGATATACACCTAATCTTATGAATTTTTTTCCAGGGCTATAGGAATCCCCGATGGAAAATAACGGGATGCCAAAGGGGCTGACGAAAAACGAAATTCGCTCGATTTCCATTTGAACCCCCCCCCCCATTAGAGTTAAATGAGATTCGTTCTACTCTCTAAGGTAAATGGCCCCTCCCAGCAAGCTTAAACGTATGAGATCGGGCAGAAAATTGCTTTAGGCTTAAGAAGATATACCCTGCACTTATGAAATTATTTCCAGAGCCAGAGGAATCCCCGATGGAAAGTAAAGGGATGCCAAAGGGGCTGATGAAAAACGAAATTAGCTTACTCTACATTTAAAACTCCATTATTAGAGTTAAATGAGATTCGTTTTACATCCTGAGGGCCCCTCATGGCAGGCTTGAACGTTTGACATCGGGCAGAAAATTGCTTTAGGTCGTAAAGGAAATACCCCAGCACTCATGACATTATTTCAAGGGCCAGAAGAAAACCCGATGGAAAGTAAAGGGATGACGAAGGGGCGACGAGAAACGAAATTCGTTCGATTTCAATTTTAACATCCCCATTAGAATTAAATAAGATTTGTTTCACTCACTAATATAAAAAAGGCCCCTACCAGCAGGCTTTAACTTATAAGATCGGCAGAAAATTACCTAAGGCTGTATACGATGTACCACTGCACACATGGAATTAAGTTCATGCCCTGAAGAATCCCCGATGGAAAGTAAAGGGATGCCAAAGGGGCTGACGAAAAACGAAATTCGCTCGATTTCCATTTGACCCCCCCCCCCCGTTAGAGGTAAATGAGATTCGTTCTACTCTTTAAGGTAAATGGCCCCTCCCAGCAAGCTTAAACGTATGAGATCGGGCAGAAAATTACTTTAGACTGGAGAGGATATACCCCCGCAATCATGCAAATATTTCCAGAGCCAGAGGAATCCCCGATGGAAAGTAAAGGGATGCCAAAAATGCTGACGAAAAACGAAATTTGCTTGAACTCCATTTAAGACACCATTATTAGAGTTAAATGAGATTCGTTTTACATCCTGAGGGCCCCTCCTGGCAGGCTTGAACGTTTGACATCGGGCAGAAAATTTCTTTAGGTTGTAAAGGAAATACCCCAGCACTCATAAAATTATTTCCAGATCTATAGGAATCCCCGATTGAAAGTAAAGGGATGCCAAAGGGGCGACGAAAAACGAAATTCGCTCGATCTCCATTTCAAAAACCCCCATTAGAGTTAAATGAGACACGTTCTACTCCCTAAGGTTGCGGGCCCTCCAAGCAGATTCAAACGAATGAGATCGAGACAAAAATTTCCTTGGGCTGGAAAGGATATACCCTCGCAGTCATGAAATTATTTCCAGGGCCAGAGGAATCCCCGATGAATAGTAAAGGGATGCCAAATAGGCTGACGAAAAACGAAATTCGCTCGATTTCCATACAAAATAACCCCATTAGAGTTAAAACGAGATTCGTTGTACATCCTAAGAGGAACTCCTGGCAGCCTTAAACATTTGAGATCGGGCAGAAAAATTGCTTTAGGCTGTAACGGATAAACGCCTGCACTCATACAACTATTTCCAGGGCGAGAGTAAACCCCACTAACAAGTGAAGGGAAGCCAAAGGGGCGACGAGAAACGAAATTCGCTCGATTTCAATTTTAACATCCCAATTAGAATTAAATAAGATTTGTTTCACTCACTAATATAAAAAAAATGCCCCTACCAGCAGGCTTTAACTTATAAGATCAGGCAGAAAATTACCTAAGGCTGTATACGATGTACCACTGCACTCATGAAATTACTTTCATGCCCGGAAGAATCCCGGATGGAAAGTAAAGGGATGCCGAAGGGGCGACGAGAAACGAAATTCGTTCGATTTCAATTTTAACATCCCAATTAGAATTAAATAAGATTTGTTTTACTCACTAAGATAAAAAAAAAGGCCCCTACCAGTAGGCTTAAACTTATAAGATCGGGCAGAAAATTAACTAAGGCTGTATACGATGTACTACTGCACTCATGAAATTACTTTTATGCCCTGAAGAATCCCCGATGGAAAGTAAAGGGATGCCGAAGGGGCTGACGAAATTCGAAATTCGCTCGATTTCCATTTCAACACCCCAATTACAGTTAAATGAGATTTGTTCTATTCCCTAAGGTAAATAGCCCTTCCCAGCAGACTTAAACGTATGAGATCGGGCAGGAAATTGCTTTAGGCTGAAGAGGATATACCCCTGCACTTTTGAAATTATTTCCAGGGCTATAGGAATCCCCGATGGAAAGTAAAGGGATGCCAAAGGGGCTGACGAAAAACGAAATTCGCTCGATTTCCATTTGACCCCCCCCCCGTTAGAGGTAAATGAGATTCGTTCTACTCTTTAAGGTAAATGGCCCCTCCCAGCAAGCTTAAACGTATGAGATCGGGCAGAAAATTACTTTAGACTGGAGAGGATATACCCCCGCAATCATGCAAATATTTCCAGAGCCAGAGGAATCCCCGATGGAAAGTAAAGGGATGCCAAAAATGCTGACGAAAAACGAAATTTGCTTGAACTCCATTTAAAACACCATTATTAGAGTTAAATGAGATTCGTTTTACATCCTGAGGGCCCCTCCTGGCAGGCTTGAACGTTTGACATCGGGCAGAAAATTTCTTTAGGTTGTAAAGGAAATACCCCAGCACTCATGAAATTATTTCTAGGGCCAGAAGAATTCCCGATTGAAAGTAAAGGGATGCCAAAGGGGCGACGAAAAACGAAATTCGCTCGATCTCCATTTCAAAAACCCACATTAGAGTTAAATGAGACACGTTCTACTCCCTAAGGTTGCGGGCCCTCCAAGCAGATTCAAACGAATGAGATCGAGACAAAAATTTCCTTAGGCTGGAAAGGATATACCCCCGCAGTCATGAAATTATTTCCAGGGCCAGAGGAATCCCCGATGAATAGTAAAGGGATGCCAAATAGGCTGACGAAGAACGAAATTCGCTCGATTTCCATATAAAATACCCCCATTAGAGTTTAAATGAGATTCGTTGTAAATCCTAAGGGGAACTCCTGGCAGCCTTAAATATTTAAGATCGGGCAGAAATTTGCTTTAGGCTGTAAAGAATAAACGCCTGCACTCATACAACTATTTCCAGGGCGAGAGTAAACCCCACTATCAAGTTAAGGGATGCCAACGGGGCGACGAGAAACGAAATTCGCTCGATTTCAATTTTAACATCCCAATTAGAATTAAATAAGATTTCTTCTACTCACTAAGCTAAATGGCCCCTACCAGCAGGCTTAAACTTATGAGATCAAGCAGAAAATTGCTTAAGGCTTGAGAGGATATAGCCCCGCAGTCATACAAATATTTCCAGGGCCAGAGGAATCCCTGATAGAAAGTAAAGGGATGCCAAAGGGGCTGACGAAAAACGAAATTCGCTCGATTTCCATTTCAACTCCCCAATTACAGTTAAATGAGATTTGTTCTAATCCCTAGGGTAAATCGCTCCTCCCAGCAGGCTTAAACGTATATGATCGGGCAGAAATTGCTTTAGGCTGGAAAGGATACACCCTTGCACTCATGAAATTATTTCCAGGGCTATAGGAATCCCCGATGGAAAGTAAAGGGATGCCAAAGAGGGTGACGAAAAACAAAATTCGCTTGATCTCCATTTAAAACACCATTATTAGAGTTAAAAGAGATTCGTTTTACATCCTGAGGGCCGCTGCTGGCAGGCTTACATGTTTGACATCGGGCAGAAAATTGCTTGAGGTTGTAAAGGAAATACCCCAGCGCTCATGAAAGTATTTCCAGGGCCAGAAGAATCCCCGATGGAAAGTAAAGGGATGCCGAAGGGGGTGACGAAAAACGAAATACGCTCGATTTCCATTTCAACACCCCAATTACAGTTAAATGAGATTTGTTCTATTCCCTAAGGTAAATGGCCCATTTCCCAGCAGGCTTAAACGTATGAGATCGGGCAGGAAATTGCTTTAGGCTGTGGAGGAAATACCCCCGCAATCATGCAATTATTTCCAGAGCCAGAGGAACCCCCGAAGGAAAGTAAAGGGATGCCAAAGAGGCTGACAAAAAAACGAAATTCGCTTGATATCCATTTAAAACACCATTATTAGAGTTAAATGAGATTCGTTTTACATCCTAAGGGGCCCTCCTGGCAGGCTTGAACGTTTGACATCGGGCAGAAAATTGCTTTAGGTTGTAAAGGAATTACCCCAGCACTCATGAAATTATTTCCAGGGCAAGAAGAATCCCCGATTAAAAGTAAAGGGATGCCAAAGGGGCGACGAAAAACGAAATTCGCTCGAACTCCATTTAAAAAAACCCCATTAGAGTTAAATGAGACACGTTTTACTCCCTAAGGTTGCGGGCGCCTCGCAGCAGGCTTAAACGTATAAGATTGGGCAGAAAATTCCGTTAGGCTGTAGAGGCAATGTCCCCTGCACTTATGAAATTATTTCCAGGGCCACAGGAATCCCCGATGGAAAGTAAAGGGATGCCGAAGGGGGTGACGAAAAACGAAATTCGCTCGATTTCAATTTCAACACCCCAGTAATTTATTGTTTAAGGGTTAAATGAGATTTGTTCTATTCCCTAAGGTGAATGGCCCCTCCAAGCAGATTTAAACGAATGAGATCGAGAAAAAAAACTGCCTTAGGCCGTAGAGGATGTACCCAAGCACTCATGACATTTTTTCCAGGGCCAGAGGAATACCCGATGACAAATAAAGGGATGCCAAATAGGCTGACGAAAAACGAAATTCGCTCGATTTCCATATAAAATACCCCCATTAGAGTTAAAATGAGATTCGTTCTACATCCTAAGGGGAACTCCTGGCAGCCTTAAACATTTAAGATCGGGCAGAAAAATTGCTTTAGGCTGTAAAGGATAAACCCCTGCACTCATACAACTATTTCCAGGGCGAGAGTAAACCCCACT
The DNA here is from genome assembly GCA_035222895.1 of Strongylocentrotus droebachiensis. Taxonomy (NCBI): domain Eukaryota; kingdom Metazoa; phylum Echinodermata; class Echinoidea; order Camarodonta; family Strongylocentrotidae; genus Strongylocentrotus; species Strongylocentrotus droebachiensis. The sequence goes on from JAVYIG010005706.1 coordinate 82,524, forward strand.
AACAAGTAAAGGGATGCCAAAGGGGCTGACGAAAAACGAAATTCGCTCGATTTCCATTTCAACACCCCAATTACAGTTAAATGAGATTTGTTCTATTCCCTAAGGTAAATGCCTCCTCCCAGCAGGCTTAAACGTATGAGATCGGGCAGGAAATTGCTTTAGGCTGGAGAGGATATACCCCTGCACTTATGAAATTTTTTCCAGGTCTATAGGAATCCCCGATGGTGGAAAGTAAAGGGATGCCAAAGGGGCTGACGAAAAACGAAATTCGCTTGATCTCCATTTAAAACACCATTATTAGAGTTAAAAGAGATTCGTTTTAAATCCTTAAGGCCGCTGCTGGCAGGCTTAAACGTTTGACATCGGGAAGAAAATTGTTTTAGGTTGTAAAGGAAATACCCCAGCACTCATGAAATTTTTTCGAGGGCCAAACCCGATGACAAATAAAGGGATGCCAAATAGGCTGACGAAAAACGAAATTCGCTCGATTTCCATATAAAATACCCCCATAAGAGTTAAAATGAGATTCGTTCTACATCCTAAGGGGAACTCCTGGCAGCCTTAAATATTTAAGATCGGGCAGAAAAAATGCTTTAGGCTGTAAAGGATAAACCCCTGCACTCATACAACTATTTCCAGGGCGAGAGTAAACCCCACTAACAAGTTAAGGAATGCCAAAGGGGCGTCGAGAAACGAAATTCGCTCGATTTCAATTTTAACATCCCAATTAGAATTAAATAAGATTTGTTCTACTCACTAAGGTAAATGGCCCCTCCCAGCAGGCTTAAACTCATGAGATCAAGCAGAAAATTGCTTAAGGCTGGAGAGGATATACCCCCGCAGTCATTCAAATATTTTCAGGGCCAGAGGAATCCCCGATGGAAAGTAAAGGGATGCCAAAGGGGCTGATGAAAAACGAAATTCGCTCGATTTCCATTTGAACCCCCCCCCCCCATTAGAGGTAAATGAGATTCGTTCTACTCTTTAAGGTAAATGGCCCCTCCCAGCAAGCTTAAACGTATGAGATCGGGCAGAAAATTACTTTAGACTGGAGAGAATATACCCCCGGAATCATGCAAATATTTCCAGAGCCAGAGGAATCCCCGATGGAAAGTAAAGGGATGCCAAAAATGCTGACGAAAAACGAAATTTGCTTGAACTCCATTTAAAACACCATTATTAGAGTTAAATGAGATTCGTTTTACATCCTAAGGGCCCCTCCTGGCAGGCTTGAACGTTTGACAACGGGCAGGAAATTTCTTTAGGTTGTAAAGGAAATACCCCAGCACTCATGAAATTATTTCTAGGGCCAGAAAAATTCCCGATTGAAGTAAAGGGATGCCAAAGGGGCGAAGAAAAACGAAATTCGCTCGATCTCCATTTCAAAAACCCCCATTAGAGTTAAATGAGACACGTTCTACTCCTTAAGGTTGCGGGCCCCTTTCAGCAGGCTTAAACGTATGAGATTGGGCAGAAAATTCCCTTAGGCTGTAGAAGAAATACCCCTGCACTTATGAAATTATTTCCAGGGCCATAGGAATCCCCGATAGAAAGTAAAGGGATGCCGAAGGGGGTGACGAAAAACGAAATTCGCTCGATTTCAATTTCAACACCCCAATAATTGTTTAAAAGTTAAATGAGATTTGTTTCATTCCCTAAGGTGAATGGCCCCACCCAGCAGATTTAAACGAATGAGATCGAGAAAAAAAATGGCCTTAGGCTGGAGAGGATATACCCCCGCAGTCATGAAATTATTTCCAGGGCCAGAGGTATCCCGGATGAAAAGTAAAGGGATGCCAAATAGGCTGACGAAAAACGAATTTCACTCGATTTCCATATAAAATACCCCCATTAGAGTTAAAATGAGATTCGTTGTACATCCTAAGGGGAACTCCTGGCAGCCTTAAACATTTGAGATCGGGCAGAAAAATTGCTTTAGGCTTTAACGGATAAACGCCTGCACTCATACAACTATTTCCAGGGCGAGAGTAAACCCCACTAACAAGTGAAGGGATGCCAAAGGGGCGACGAAAAACGAAATTCGCTCGAACTCCATTTAAAAAAAACCCATTAGAGTTAAATGAGACACGTTTTACTCCCTAAGGTTGCGGGCGCCTCCCAGCAGGCTTAAACGTATAAGATTGGGCAGAAAATTCCGTTAGGCTGTAGAGGCAATGTCCCCTGCACTTATGAAATTATTTCCAGGGCCACAGGAATCCCCGATGGAAAGTAAAGGGATGCCGAAGGGGGTGACGAAAAACGAAATTCGCTCGATTTCAATTTCAACACCCCAGTAATTTATTGTTTAAGGGTTAAATGAGATTTGTTCTATTCCCTAAGGTGAATGGCCCCTCCAAGCAGATTTAAACGAATGAGATCGAAAAAAAAAATTGCCTTAGGCCGTAGAGGATGTACCCAAGCACTCATGAAATTTTTTCCAGGGCCAGAGGAATACCCGATGACAAATAAAGGGATGCCAAATAGGCTGACGAAAAACGAAATTCGCTCGATTTCCATATAAAATACCCCCATTAGAGTTAAAATGAGATTCGTTCTACATCCTAAGGGGAACTCCTGGCAGCCTTAAACATTTAAGATCGGGCAGAAAAATTGCTTTAGGCTGTAAAGGATAAACCCCTGCACTCATACAACTATTTCCAGGGCGAGAGTAAACCCCACTAACAAGTAAAGGGATGCCAAAGGGGCGACGAGAAACGAAATTCGCTCGATTTCAATTTTAACATCCCAATTAATTAAATAAGATTTGTTCTACTCACTAAGGTAAATGGCCCCTCCCAGCAGGCTTAAACTCATGAGATCAAGCAGAAAATTGCTTAAGGCTGGAGAGGATATACCCCCGCAGTCATTCAAATATTTTCAGGGCCAGAGGAATCCCCGATGGAAAGTAAAGGGATGCCAAAGGGGCTGACGAAAAACGAAATTCGCTCGATTTCCATTTCAACACCCCAATTACAATTAAATGAGATTTGTTCTATATCCTAAGGTAAATGGCCCCTCCCAGCAGGCTTAACCGTATGAGATCGGGCAGTAAATTGCTTTAGGCTGTAGAGGATATAACCCCATCACTCATGAAATTATTTCCAGGGCCAGAAGAATTACCGATTGAAAGTAAAGGGATGCCGAAGGGGGAGACGAAAAACGAAATTCGCTCGATTTCAATTTCAACACCCCAATAATAATTGTTTAAAAGTTAAATGAGATTTGTTCTATTCCCTAAGTTGAATGGCCCCTCCCAGCAGATTTAAACGAATGAGATCGAGAAAAAAAATGGCCTTAGGCTGGAGAGGATATACCCCCGCAGTCATGAAATTATCTCCAGGGCCATAGGAATCCCCGATAGAAAGTAAAGGGATGCCAAATAGGCTGACGAAAAACGAATTTCGCTCGATTTCCATATAAAATACCCCCATTAGAGTTAAAATAAGATTTGTTCTACTCACTAAGGTAAATGGCCCCTCCCAGCAGGCTTAAACTTATGAGATCAAGCAGAAAATTGTTTAAGGCTGGAGAGGATATAGCCCTGCAGTCATACAAATATTTCCAGGGCCAGAGGAATCCCCGATTGAAATTGAAGGGATGCCAAAGGGGCTGACGAAAAACGAAATTCGCTCGATTTCCATTTCAACACCCCAATTACAGTTAAATGAGATTTGTTCTATTCCCTAAGGTAAATGCCTCCTCCCAGCAGGCTTAAACGTATGAGATCGGGCAGGAAATTGCTTTAGGCTGGAGAGGATATACCCCTGCAGTCATACAAATATTTCCAGGTCTATAGGAATCCCCGATGGTGGAAAGTAAAGGGATGCCAAAGGGGCTGACGAAAAACGAAATTCGCTTGATCTCCATTTAAAACACCATTATTAGAGTTAAAAGAGATTCGTTTTAAATCCTTAAGGCCGCTGCTGGCAGGCTTAAACGTTTGACATCGGGAAGAAAATTGTTTTAGGTTGTAAAGGAAATACCCCAGCACTCATGAAATTTTTTCCAGGGCCAAACCCGATGACAAATAAAGGGATGCCAAATATGCTGACGAAAAACGAAATTCGCTCGATTTCCATATAAAATACCCCCATAAGAGTTAAAATTAGATTCGTTCTACATCCTAAGGGGAACTCCTGGCAGCCTTAAATATTTAAGATCGGGCAGAAAAATTGCTTTAGGCTGTAAAGGATAAACCCCTGCACTCATACAACTATTTCCAGGGCGAGAGTAAACCCCACTAACAAGTTAAGGAATGCCAAAGGGGCGTCGAGAAACGAAATTCGCTCGATATCAATTTTAACATCCCAATTAGAATTAAATAAGATTTGTTCTACTCACTAAGGTAAATGGCCCCTCCCAGCAGGCTTAAACTCATGAGATCAAGCAGAAAATTGCTTAAGGCTGGAGAGGATATACCCCCGCAGTCATTCAAATATTTTCAGGGCCAGAGGAATCCCCGATGGAAAGTAAAGGGATGCCAAAGGGGCTGATGAAAAACGAGATTCGCTCGATTTCCATTTGAACCCCCCCCCCCCATTAGAGGTAAATGAGATTCGTTCTACTCTTTAAGGTAAATGGCCCCTCCCAGCAAGCTTAAACGTATGAGATCGGGCAGAAAAATTACTTTAGACTGGAGAGAATATACCCCCGGAATCATGCAAATATTTCCAGAGCCAGAGGAATCCCCGATGGAAAGTAAAGGGATGCCAAAGGGGCTGATGAAAAACGAAATTCGCTCGATTTCCATTTGAACCCCCCCCCCCCCCATTACAGGTAAATGAGATTCGTTCTACTCTTTAAGGTAAATGGCCCCTCCCAGCAAGCTTAAACGTATGAGATCGGGCAGAAAATTACTTTAGACTGGAGAGATTATACCCCCGGAATCATGCAAATATTTCCAGAGCCAGAGGAATCCCCGATGGAAAGTAAAGGGATGCCAAAAATGCTGACGAAAAACGAAATTTGCTTGAAATCCATTTAAAACACCATTATTAGAGTTAAATGAGATTCGTTTTACATCCTAAGGGCCCCTCCTGGCAGGCTTGAACGTTTGACAACGGGCAGGAAATTTCTTTAGGTTGTAAAGGAAATACCCCAGCACTCATGAAATTATTTCTAGGGCCAGAAAAATTCCCGATTGAAGTAAAGGGATGCCAAAGGGGCGAAGAAAAACGAAATTCGCTCGATCTCCATTTAAAAACCCCCATTAGAGTTAAATGAGACACGTTCTACTCCTTAAGGTTGCGGGCCCCTATCAGCAGGCTTAAACGTATGAGATTGGGCAGAAAATTCCCTTAGGCTGTAGAAGAAATACCCCTGCACTTATGAAATTTTTTCCAGGGCCAAACCCGATGACAAATAAAGGGATGCCAAATAGGCTGACGAAAAACGAAATTCGCTCGATTTCCATATAAAATACCCCCATAAGAGTTAAAATGAGATTCGTTCTACATCCTAAGGGGAACTCCTGGCAGCCTTAAATATTTAAGATCGGGCAGAAAAATTGCTTTAGGCTGTAAAGGATAAACCCCTGCACTCATACAACTATTTCCAGGGCGAGAGTAAACCCCACTAACAAGTTAAGGAATGCCAAAGGGGCGTCGAGAAACGAAATTCGCTCGATATCAATTTTAACATCCCAATTAGAATTAAATAAGATTTGTTCTACTCACTAAGGTAAATGGCCCCTCCCAGCAGGCTTAAACTCATGAGATCAAGCAGAAAATTGCTTAAGGCTGGAGAGGATATACCCCCGCAGTCATTCAAATATTTTCAGGGCCAGAGGAATCCCCGATGGAAAGTAAAGGGATGCCAAAGGGGCTGATGAAAAACGAGATTCGCTCGATTTCCATTTGAACCCCCCCCCCCCCCCATTAGAGGTAAATGAGATTCGTTCTACTCTTTAAGGTAAATGGCCCCTCCCAGCAAGCTTAAACGTAAGGGATTGGGCAGAAAAATTACTTTAGACTGGAGAGAATATACCCCCGGAATCATGCAAATATTTCCAGAGCCAGAGGAATCCCCGATGGAAAGTAAAGGGATGCCAAAGGGGCTGATGAAAAACGAAATTCGCTCGATTTCCATTTGAACCCCCCCCCCCCCCCATTACAGGTAAATGAGATTCGTTCTACTCTTTAAGGTAAATGGCCCCTCCCAGCAAGCTTAAACGTATGAGATCGGGCAGAAAATTACTTTAGACTGGAGAGAATATACCCCCGGAATCATGCAAATATTTCCAGAGCCAGAGGAATCCCCGATGGAAAGTAAAGGGATGCCAAAAATGCTGACGAAAAACGAAATTTGCTTGAACTCCATTTAAAACACCATTATTAGAGTTAAATGAGATTCGTTTTACATCCTAAGGGCCCCTCCTGGCAGGCTTGAACGTTTGACAACGGGCAGGAAATTTCTTTAGGTTGTAAAGGAAATACCCCAGCACTCATGAAATTATTTCTAGGGCCAGAAAAATTCCCGATTGAAGTAAAGGGATGCCAAAGGGGCGAAGAAAAACGAAATTCGCTCGATCTCCATTTAAAAACCCCCATTAGAGTTAAATGAGACACGTTCTACTCCTTAAGGTTGCGGGCCCCTATCAGCAGGCTTAAACGTATGAGATTGGGCAGAAAATTCCCTTAGGCTGTAGAAGAAATACCCCTGCACTTATGAAATTATTTCCAGGGCCATAGGAATCCCCGATAGAAAGTAAAGGGATGCCGAAGGGGGTGACGAAAAACGAAATTCGCTCGATTTCAATTTCAACACCCCAATAATTGTTTAAAAGTTAAATGAGATTTGTTTCATTCCCTAAGGTGAATGGCCCCACCCAGCAGATTTAAACGAATGAGATCGAGAAAAAAAAATGGCCTTAGGCTGGAGAGGATATACCCCCGCAGTCGTGAAATTATTTCCAGGGCCAGAGGTATCCCCGATGAAAAGTAAAGGGATGCCAAATAGGCTGACGAAAAACGAATTTCGCTCGATTTCCATATAAAATACCCCCATTAGAGTTAAAATGAGATTTGTTCTACTCACTAAGGTAAATGGCCCCTCCCAGCAGGCTTAAACTTATGAGATCAAGCAGAAAATTGTTTAAGGCTGGAGAGGATATAGCCCTGCAGTCATACAAATATTTCCAGGGCCAGAGGAATCCCCGATTGAAATTGAAGGGATGCCAAAGGGGCTGACGAAAAACGAAATTCGCTCGATTTCCATTTCAACACCCCAATTACAGTTAAATGAGATTTGTTCTATTCCCTAAGGTAAATGCCTCCTCCCAGCAGGCTTAAACGTATGAGATCGGGCAGGAAATTGCTTTAGGCTGTAAAGGATAAACCCGTGCACTAATACAATTATTTCCAGGGCCAGAGTGAAACACACTAACAAGTAAAGGGAAGCCAAAGGGGCGACGAGAAACGAAATTCGCTCGATTTCAAACTTAATATCCCAATTAGAATTAAATAAGATTTGTTCTACTCACTAAGGTAAATGGCCCCTCCCAGCATGCTTAAACTTATAAGATCGGGCAGAAAATTACCTAAGGCTGTATACGATGTACCACTGCACACATGGAATTAATTTCATGCCCTGAAGAATCCCCGATGGAAAGTAAAGGGATGCCAAAGGGGCTGATGAAAAACGAAATTCGCTCGATTTCCATTTCAACACCCCAATTACAGTTAAATAAGATTTGTTCTATTCCCTAAGGTAAATGGCCCCTCCCAGCAGGCTTAAACGTATGAGATCGGGCAGGAAATTGCTTTAGGCTGGAGAGGATATACCCCTGCACTTATGAAATTATTTCCAGATCTATAGGAATCCCCGATTGAAAGTAAAGGGATGCCAAAGGGGCGACGAAAAACGAAATTCGCTCGATCTCCATTTCAAAAACCCCCATTAGAGTTAAATGAGACACGTTCTACTCCCTAAGGTTGCGGGCCCTCCAAGCAGATTCAAACGAATGAGATAGAGACAAAAATTTCCTTAGGCTGGAAAGGATATACCCCCGCAGTCATGAAATTATTTCCAGGGCCAGAGGAATCCCCGATGAATAGTAAAGGGATGCCAAAAAGGCTGACGAAAAACGAAATTCGCACGATTTCCATAAAAAATACCCCCATTAGAGTTAAAATGAGATTCGTTGTACATCCTAAGGGGAACTCCTGGCAGCCTTAAACATTTGAGATCGGGCAGAAAAATTGCTTTAGGCTGTAACGGATAAACGCCTGCACTCATACAACTATTTTCAGGGCGAGAGTAAACCCCACTAACAAGTGAAGGGAAGCCAAAGGGGCGACGAGAAACGAAATTCGCTCGATTTCAATTTTAACATCCCAATTAGAATTAAATAAGATTTGTTCTACTCACTAAGGTAAATGGCCCCTCCCAGCAGGCTTAAACTTATGAGATCAAGCAGAAAATTGTTTAAGGCTGGAGAGGATATAGCCCCGCAGTCATACAAATATTTCCAGGGCCAGAGGAATCCCCGATTGAAATTGAAGGGATGCCAAAGGGGCTGACGAAAAACGAAATTCGCTCGATTTCCATTTCAACACCCCAATTACAGTTAAATGAGATTTGTTCTATTCCCTAAGGTAAATGCCTCCTCCCAGCAGGCTTAAACGTATGAGATCGGGCAGGAAATTGCTTTAGACTGGAGAGGATATACCCCTGCACTTATGAAATTATTTCCAAGGCTATAGGAATCCCCGATGGTGGAAAGTAAAGGGATGCCAAAGGGGCTGACGAAAAACGAAATTCGCTTGATCTCCATTTAAAACACCATTATTAGAGTTAAAAGAGATAGATAGATAGATAGATAATGGTTTTATTGAGAATAAAAGAGCAACAATGCATCGCGGCCTACAAGGCCGAATTGGGCAATGTTTTACAAATGTAAATTACAGTATATAAAAACATTCATATAAAATAACCTCAAATTAATGAACTAAACTTGAATGAGTAGATTGTTAAAAAAATAAAAATAACTTTAAAATACTTATTTCTTATTATTTGATCTCCCTAACTCATTTTATATATAATGGAGATAAAGAGAAGTGAAGAAGAACATGATGATGGTGTAGAGTAAAGAAAGCAAAGAAAAGAGGATGGTAAGATTAAGAAGAGGATGAAGAGGAAGGAGAAGAGAAAACGTAGAAGAGAAAGAGAAAGAAGAAGAAGAAGATTCAAGTAGGGATAGTAAGATGATAGACGGAGGATAGCGCGAATAGTAACACTATCATAATGTATCGATATCAAGCATTACACATTATACAAACTACTAGTGATATAGGCGAAGTTATGAAGAAAATAAATACTTATATGAAAAATTGTACGTTTAAAAAAAAAAATTCTAGGTAATAGCTACTCTAAGGAAAAGGTTATAACATTTCAACAAGACTATAACAAAGGAGAACCATTATAAGAAGCAAAAGCAGAAGGAGAAAGAGGAAGAAGAGGATTGAGAAGTAACGATAAGGGTGAGATGAAGAAAGTAGAGGTGAGAAAGTAGAAGTGGTAGAGGAAGAGGAGACAACTGTTACATTGGCCATGGAAGATAATTTCAGTCATTTAAACAATTAAAAATAAATGGTTAAACACAGATTTTTCACTTCGGTACAGAAAATGTAGTGATTCTATTATACAGATACAAAGATTAGACCCCGGTATGAATATAAAATTGGTATATGAATATAAATGTATAAACAACAAATTGCATAAAAATTGATTTCATACTTTGTGTGTATCGGTAATTGAAACCATAGTTTGCCTTGTATTGCACTTATGGGATTACATCACAACTAAAATATTGGTAGTATTACAAAAATAAAAGTAGATTTCTTGTTAACTAGAAGCGTTTTAAATCCTGAGGGCCGCTGCTGGCAGGCTTAAACGTTTGACATCGGGAATAAAATTATTTAAGGTTGTAAAGGAAATACCCCAGCACTCATGAAATTTTTTCCAGGGCCAAACCCGATGACAAATAAAGGGATGCCAAATAGGCTGACGAAAAACGAAATTCGCTCGATTTCCATATAAAATACCCCCATAAGAGTTAAAATGAGATTCGTTCTACATCCTAAGGGGAACTCCTGGCAGCATTAAATATTTAAGATCGGGCAGAAAAATTGCTTTAGGCTGTAAAGGATAAACCCCTGCACTCATACAACTATTTCCAGGGCGAGAGTAAACCCCACTAACGAGTTAAGGAATGCCAAAGGGGCGACGAGAAACGAAATTCGCTCGATTTCAATTTTAACATCCCAATTAGAATTAAATAAGATTTGTTCTACTCACTAAGGTAAATGGCCCCTCCCAGCAGGCTTAAACTCATGAGATCAAGCAGAAAATTTCTTAAGGCTGGAGAGGATATACCCCCGCAGTCATTCAAATATTTTCAGGGCGAGAGGAATCCCCGATGGAAAGTAAAGGGATGCCAAAGGGGCTGACGAAAAACGAAATTCGCTCGATTTCCATTTCAACACCCCAATTACAGTTAAATGAGATTTGTTCTATATCCTAAGGTAAATGGCTCCTCCCAGCAGGCTTAAACGTATGAGATCGGGCAGGAAATTGCTTAAGGCTGGAGAAGATATACCCCTGCACTTATGAAATTATTTCCAGGTCTATAGGAATCCCCGATGGTGGAAAGTAAAGGGATGCCAAAAATGCTGACGAAAAACGAAATTTGCTTGAACTCCATTTAAAACACCATTATTAGAGTTAAATGAGATTCGTTTTACATCCTGAGGGCCCCTCCTGGCAGGCTTGAACGTTTGACAACGGGCAGGAAATTTCTTTAGGTTGTAAAGGAAATACCCCAGCACTCATGAAATTATTTCTAGGGCCAGAAAAATTCCCGATTGAAGTAAAGGGATGCCAAAGGGGCGAAGAAAAACGAAATTTGCTCGATCTCCATTTCAAAAACCCCCATTAGAGTTAAATGAGACACGTTCTACTCCCTAAGGTTGCGTGCCCTATCAGCAGGCTTAAACGTATGAGATTGGGCAGAAAATTCCCTTAGGCTGTGGAAGAAATACCCCTGCACTTATGAAATTATTTCCAGGGCCATAGGAATCTCCGATAGAAAGTAAAGGGATGCCGAAGGGGGTGACGAAAAACGAAATTCGCTCGATTTCAATTTCAACACCCCAATAATTGTTTAAAAGTTAAATGAGATTTGTTTCATTCCCTAAGGTGAATGGCCCCTCCCAGCAGATTTAAACGAATGAGATCGAGAAAAAAATGGCCTTAGGCTGGAGAGGATATACCCCCGCAGTCATGAAATTATTTCCAGGGCCAGAGGTATCCCCGATGAAAAGTAAAGGGATGCCAAATAGCCTGACGAAAAACGAATTTCGCTCGATTTCCATATAAAATACCCCCATTAGAGTTAAAATGAGATTAGTTGTACATCCTAAGGGGAACTCCTGGCAGTCTTAAACATTTTAGATCGGGCAAACAAATTGCTTTAGGCTGTAAAGGATAAACCCGTGCACTAATACAATTATTTCCAGGGCCAGAGTGAAACACACTAACAAGTAAAGGGAAGCCAAAGGGGCGACGAGAAACGAAATTCGCTCGATTTCAAACTTAATATCCCAATTAGAATTAAATAAGATTTGTTCTACTTACTAAGGTAAATGGCCCCTCCCAGCATGCTTAAACTTATAAGATCGGGCAGAAAATTACCTAAGGCTGTATACGATGTACCACTGCACACATGGAATTAATTTCATGCCCTGAAGAATCCCCGATGGAAAGTAAAGGGATGCCAAAGGGGCTGATGAAAAACGAAATTCGCTCGATTTCCATTTCAACACCCCAATTACAGTTAAATAAGATTTGTTCTATTCCCTAAGGTAAATGGCCCCTCCCAGCAGGCTTAAACGTATGAGATCGGGCAGGAAATTGCTTTAGGCTGGAGAGGATATACCCCTGCACTTATGAAATTATTTCCAGATCTATAGGAATCCCCGATTGAAAGTAAAGGGATGCCAAAGGGGCGACGAAAAACGAAATTCGCTCGATCTCCATTTCAAAAACCCCCATTAGAGTTAAATGAGACACGTTCTACTCCCTAAGGTTGCGGGCCCTCCAAGCAGATTCAAACGAATGAGATAGAGACAAAAATTTCCTTAGGCTGGAAAGGATATACCCCCGCAGTCATGAAATTATTTCCAGGGCCAGAGGAATCCCCGATGAATAGTAAAGGGATGCCAAAAAGGCTGACGAAAAACGAAATTCGCACGATTTCCATAAAAAATACCCCCATTAGAGTTAAAATGAGATTCGTTGTACATCCTAAGGGGAACTCCTGGCAGCCTTAAACATTTGAGATCGGGCAGAAAAATTGCTTTAGGCTGTAACGGATAAACGCCTGCACTCATACAACTATTTTCAGGGCGAGAGTAAACCCCACTAACAAGTGAAGGGAAGCCAAAGGGGCGACGAGAAACGAAATTCGCTCGATTTCAATTTTAACATCCCAATTAGAATTAAATAAGATTTGTTCTACTCACTAAGGTAAATGGCCCCTCCCAGCAGGCTTAAACTTATGAGATCAAGCAGAAAATTGTTTAAGGCTGGAGAGGATATAGCCCCGCAGTCATACAAATATTTCCAGGGCCAGAGGAATCCCCGATTGAAATTGAAGGGATGCCAAAGGGGCTGACGAAAAACGAAATTCGCTCGATTTCCATTTCAACACCCCAATTACAGTTAAATGAGATTTGTTCTATTCCCTAAGGTAAATGCCTCCTCCCAGCAGGCTTAAACGTATGAGATCGGGCAGGAAATTGCTTTAGACTGGAGAGGATATACCCCTGCACTTATGAAATTATTTCCAAGGCTATAGGAATCCCCGATGGTGGAAAGTAAAGGGATGCCAAAGGGGCTGACGAAAAACGAAATTCGCTTGATCTCCATTTAAAACACCATTATTAGAGTTAAAAGAGATAGATAGATAGATAGATAATGGTTTTATTGAGAATAAAAGAGCAACAATGCATCGCGGCCTACAAGGCCGAATTGGGCAATGTTTTACAAATGTAAATTACAGTATATAAAAACATTCATATAAAATAACCTCAAATTAATGAACTAAACTTGAATGAGTAGATTGTTAAAAAAATAAAAATAACTTTAAAATACTTATTTCTTATTATTTGATCTCCCTAACTCATTTTATATATAAAGGAGATAAAGAGAAGTGAAGAAGAACATGATGATGGTGTAGAGTAAAGAAAGCAAAGAAAAGAGGATGGTAAGATTAAGAAGAGGATGAAGAGGAAGGAGAAGAGAAAACGTAGAAGAGAAGGAGAAAGAAGAAGAAGAAGATTCAAGTAGGGATAGTAAGATGATAGACGGAGGATAGCGCGAATAGTAACACTATCATAATGTATCGATATCAAGCATTACACATTATACAAACTACTAGTGATATAGGCGAAGTTATGAAGAAAATAAATACTTATATGAAAAATTGTACGTTTAAAAAAAAATATTCTAGGTAATAGCTACTCTAAGGAAAAGGTTATAACATTTCAACCAGACTATAACAAAGGAGAACCATTATAAGAAGCAAAAGCAGAAGGAGAAAGAGGAAGAAGAGGATTGAGAAGTAACGATAAGGGTGAGATGAAGAAAGTAGAGGTGAGAAAGTAGAAGTGGTAGAGGAAGAGGAGACAACTGTTACATTGGCCATGGAAGATAATTTCAGTCATTTAAACAATTAAAAATAAATGGTTAAACACAGATTTTTAACTTCGGTACAGAAAATGTAGTGATTCTATTATACAGATACAAAGATTAGACCCCGGTATGAATATAAAATTGGTATATGAATATAAATGTATAAAAAACAAATTGCATAAAAATTGATTTCATACTTTGTGTGTATCGGTAATTGAAACCATAGTTTGCCTTGTATTGCACTTATGGGATTACATCACAACTAAAATATTGGTAGTATTACAAAAATAAAAGTAGATTTCTTGTTAACTAGAAGCGTTTTAAATCCTGAGGGCCGCTGCTGGCAGGCTTAAACGTTTGACATCGGGAATAAAATTATTTTAGATTGTAAAGGAAATACCCCAGCACTCATGAAATTTTTTCCAGGGCCAAACCCGATGACAAATAAAGGGATGCCAAATAGGCTGACGAAAAACGAAATTCGCTCGATTTCCATATAAAATACCCCCATAAGAGTTAAAATGAGATTCGTTCTACATCCTAAGGGGAACTCCTGGCAGCCTTAAATATTTAAGATCGGGCAGAAAAATTGCTTTAGGCTGTAAAGGATAAACCCCTGCACTCATACAACTATTTCCAGGGCGAGAGTAAACCCCACTAACGAGTTAAGGAATGCCAAAGGGGCGACGAGAAACGAAATTCGCTCGATTTCAATTTTAACATCCCAATTAGAATTAAATAAGATTTGTTCTACTCACTAAGGTAAATGGCCCCTCCCAGCAGGCTTAAACTCATGAGATCAAGCAGAAAATTTCTTAAGGCTGGAGAGGATATACCCCCGCAGTCATTCAAATATTTTCAGGGCGAGAGGAATCCCCGATGGAAAGTAAAGGGATGCCAAAGGGGCTGACGAAAAACGAAATTCGCTCGATTTCCATTTCAACACCCCAATTACAGTTAAATGAGATTTGTTCTATATCCTAAGGTAAATGGCTCCTCACAGCAGGCTTAAACGTATGAGATCGGGCAGGAAATTGCTTTAGGCTGGAGAGGATATACCCCTGCACTTATGAAATGTTTTCCAGGGCTATAGGAATCCCCGATGGAAAGTAAAGGGATGCCAAAGGGGCTGACGAAAAACGAAATTCGCTTGATCTCTATTTAAAACACCATTATTAGAGTTAAATGAGATTCGTTCTATTCCCTAAGGTAAATGGCCCCTCCCAGCAGGCTTAACCGTATGAGATCGGGCAGTAAATTGCTTTAGGCTGTAGAGGAAATAACCCCAGCACTCATGAAATTATTTCCAGGGCCAGAAGAATTACCGATTGAAAGTAAAGGGATGCCGAAGGGGGAGACGAAAACCGAAATTCGCTCGATTTCAATTTCAACACCCCAATAATTGTTTAAAAGTTAAATGAGATTTGTTCTATTCCCTAAGGTGAATGGCCCCTCCCAGCAGAGTTAAACGAATGAGATCGAGAAAAAAAATGGCCTTAGGCTGGAGAGGATATACCCCCGCAGTCATGACATTATTTCCAGGGCCAGAGGTATCCCCGATGAAAAGTAAAGGGATGCCAAATAGGCTGACGAAAAACGAATTTCGCTCGATTTCCATATAAAATACCCCCATTAGAGTTAAAATGAGATTAGTTCTACATCCTAAGGGGAACTCCTGGCAGGCTTAAACATTTTAGATCGGGCAAACAAATTGCTTTAGGCTGTAAAGGATAAACCCGTGCACTTATACAATTATTTCCAGGGCCAGAGTGAAACACACTAACAAGTAAAGGGAAGCCAAAGGGGCGACGAGAAACGAAATTCGCTCGATTTCAAACTTAATATCCCAATTAGAATTAAATAAGATTTGTTCTACTCACTAAGGTAAATGGCCCCTCCCAGCATGCTTAAACTTATAAGATCGGGCAGAAAATTACCTAAGGCTGTATACGATGTACCACTGCACACATGGAATTAATTTCATGCCCTGAAGAATCCCCGATGGAAAGTAAAGGGATGCCAAAGGGGCTGACAAAAAGCGAAATTCGCTCGATTTCCATTTCAACAGCCCAATTACAGTTAAATGAGATTTGTTCTATTCATTAAGGTAAATGGCCCCTTCGAGCAGGCTTAAACGTATGAGATCGGGCAGGAAATTGCTTTAGGCTGGAGAAGATATACCCCTGCACTTATGAAATTATTTCCAGATCTATAGGAATCCCCGATTGAAAGTAAAGGGATGCCAAAGGGGCGACGAAAAACGAAATTCGCTCGATCTCCATTTAAAAAACCCCCATTAGAGTTAAATGAGACACGTTCTACTCCCTAAGGTTGCGGGCCCTCCAAGCAGATTCAAACGAATGAGATCGAGACAAAAATTTCCTTAGGCTGGAAAGGATATACCCCCGCAGTCATGAAATTATTTCCAGGGCCAGAGGAATCCCCGATGAATAGTAAAGGGATGCCAAAAAGGCTGACGAAAAACGAATTTCGCTCGATTTCCATATAAAATACCCCCATTAGAGTTAAAAAGAGATTCGTTGTACATCCTAAGGGGAACTCCTGGCAGCCTTAAACATTTGAGATCGGGCAGAAAAATTGCTTTAGGCTGTAACGGATAAACCCCTGCACTCATACAACTATTTCCAGGGCGAGAGTAAACCCCACTAACAAGTGAAGGGAAGCCAAAGGGGCGACGAGAAACGAAATTCGCTCGATTTCAATTTTAACATCCCAATTAGAATTAAATAAGATTTGTTCTACTCACTAAGGTAAATTGCCCCTCCCTCCCAGCAGGCTTAAACTTATGAGATCAAGCAGAAAATTGTTTAAGGCTGGAGAGGACATAGCCCCGCAGTCATACAAATATTTTCCAGGGCCAGAGGAATCCCCGATTGAAATTGAAGGGATGCCAAAGGGGCTGACGAAAAACGAAATTCGCTCGATTTCCATTTCAACACCCCAATTACAGTTAAATGAGATTTGTTCTATTCCCTAAGGTAAATGCCTCCTCCCAGCAGGCTTAAACGTATGAGATCGGGCAGGAAATTGCTTTAGGCTGGAGAGGATATACCCTTGCACTTATGAAATTATTTCCAAGGCTATAGGAATCCCCGATGGTGGAAAGTAAAGGGATGCCAAAGGGGCTGACGAAAAACGAAATTCGCTTGATCTCCATTTAAAACACCATTATTAGAGTTAAAAGAGATTCGTTTTAAATCCTGAGGGCCGCTGCTGGCAGGCTTAAACGTTTGACATCGGGAATAAAATTGTTTTAGGTTGTAAAGGAAATACCCCAGCACTCATGAAATTATTTCTAGGGCCAGAAAAATTCCCGATTGAAGTAAAGGGATGCCAAAGGGGCGAAGAAAAACGAAATTTGCTCGATCTCCATTTCAAAAACCCCCATTAGAGTTAAATGAGACACGTTCTACTCCCTAAGGTTGCGTGCCCTATCAGCAGGCTTAAACGTATGAGATTGGGCAGAAAATTCCCTTAGGCTGTAGAAGAAATACCCCTGCACTTATGAAATTATTTCCAGGGCCATAGGAATCCCCGATAGAAAGTAAAGGGATGCCGAAGGGGGTGACGAAAAACGAAATTCGCTCGATTTCAATTTCAACACCCCAATAATTGTTTAAAAGTTAAATGAGATTTGTTTCATTCCCTAAGGTGAATGGCCCCTCCCAGCAGATTTAAACGAATGAGATCGAGAAAAAAATGGCCTTAGGCTGGAGAGCATATACCCCCGCAGTCATGAAATTATTTCCAGGGCCAGAGGTATCCCCGATGAAAAGTAAAGGGATGCCAAATAGGCTGACGAAAAACGAATTTCGCTCGATTTCCATATAAAATACCCCCATTAGAGTTAAAATGAGATTAGTTGTACATCCTAAGGGGAACTCCTGGCAGTCTTAAACATTTTAGATCGGGCAAACAAATTGCTTTAGGCTGTAAAGGATAAACCCGTGCACTAATACAATTATTTCCAGGGCCAGAGTGAAACACACTAACAAGTAAAGGGAAGCCAAAGGGGCGACGAGAAACGAAATTCGCTCGATTTCAAACTTAATATCTCAATTAGAATTAAATAAGATTTGTTCTACTCACTAAGGTAAATGGCCCCTCCCAGCATGCTTAAACTTATAAGATCGGGCAGAAAATTACCTAAGGCTGTATACGATGTACCACTGCACACATGAAATTAATTTCATGCCCTGAAGAATCCCCGATGGAAAGTAAAGGGATGCCAAAGGGGCTGATGAAAAACGAAATTCGCTCGATTTCCATTTCAACACCCCAATTACAGTTAAATAAGATTTGTTCTATTCCCTAAGGTAAATGGCCCCTCCCAGCAGGCTTAAACGTATGAGATCGGGCAGGAAATTGCTTTAGGCTGGAGAGGATATACCCCTGCACTTATGAAATTATTTCCAGATCTATAGGAATCCCCGATTGAAAGTAAAGGGATGCCAAAGGGGCGACGAAAAACGAAATTCGCTCGATCTCCATTTCAAAAACCCCCATTAGAGTTAAATGAGACACGTTCTACTCCCTAAGGTTGCGGGCCCTCCAAGCAGATTCAAACGAATGAGATAGAGACAAAAATTTCCTTAGGCTGGAAAGGATATACCCCCGCAGTCATGAAATTATTTCCAGGGCCAGAGGAATCCCCGATGAATAGTAAAGGGATGCCAAAAAGGCTGACGAAAAACGAAATTCGCACGATTTCCATAAAAAATACCCCCATTAGAGTTAAAATGAGATTCGTTGTACATCCTAAGGGGAACTCCTGGCAGCCTTAAACATTTGAGATCGGGCAGAAAAATTGCTTTAGGCTGTAACGGATAAACGCCTGCACTCATACAACTATTTCCAGGGCGAGAGTAAACCCCACTAACAAGTGAAGGGAAGCCAAAGGGGCGACGAGAAACGAAATTCGCTCGATTTCAATTTTAACATCCCAATTAGAATTAAATAAGATTTGTTCTACTCACTAAGGTAAATGGCCCCTCCCAGCAGGCTTAAACTTATGAGATCAAGCAGAAAATTGTTTAAGGCTGGAGAGGATATAGCCCCGCAGTCATACAAATATTTCCAGGGCCAGAGGAATCCCCGATTGAAATTGAAGGGATGCCAAAGGGGCTGACGAAAAACGAAATTCGCTCGATTTCCATTTCAACACCCCAATTACAGTTAAATGAGATTTGTTCTATTCCCTAAGGTAAATGCCTCCTCCCAGCAGGCTTAAACGTATGAGATCGGGCAGGAAATTGCTTTAGACTGGAGAGGATATACCCCTGCACTTATGAAATTATTTCCAAGGCTATAGGAATCCCCGATGGTGGAAAGTAAAGGGATGCCAAAGGGGCTGACGAAAAACGAAATTCGCTTGATCTCCATTTAAAACACCATTATTAGAGTTAAAAGAGATAGATAGATAGATAGATAATGGTTTTATTGAGAATAAAAGAGCAACAATGCATCGCGGCCTACAAGGCCGAATTGGGCAATGTTTTACAAATGTAAATTACAGTATATAAAAACATTCATATAAAATAACCTCAAATTAATGAACTAAACTTGAATGAGTAGATTGTTAAAAAAATAAAAATAACTTTAAAATACTTATTTCTTATTATTTGATTTCCCTAACTCATTTTATATATAAAGGAGATAAAGAGAAGTGAAGAAGAACATGATGATGGTGTAGAGTAAAGAAAGCAAAGAAAAGAGGATGGTAAGATTAAGAAGAGGATGAAGAGGAAGGAGAAGAGAAAACGTAGAAGAGAAGGAGAAAGAAGAAGAAGAAGATTCAAGTAGGGATAGTAAGATGATAGACGGAGGATAGCGCGAATAGTAACACTATCATAATGTATCGATATCAAGCATTACACATTATACAAACTACTAGTGATATAGGCGAAGTTATGAAGAAAATAAATACTTATATGAAAAATTGTACGTTTAAAAAAAAATATTCTAGGTAATAGCTACTCTAAGGAAAAGGTTATAACATTTCAACCAGACTATAACAAAGGAGAACCATTATAAGAAGCAAAAGCAGAAGGAGAAAGAGGAAGAAGAGGATTGAGAAGTAACGATAAGGGTGAGATGAAGAAAGTAGAGGTGAGAAAGTAGAAGTGGTAGAGGAAGAGGAGACAACTGTTACATTGGCCATGGAAGATAATTTCAGTCATTTAAACAATTAAAAATAAATGGTTAAACACAGATTTTTAACTTCGGTACAGAAAATGTAGTGATTCTATTATACAGATACAAAGATTAGACCCCGGTATGAATATAAAATTGGTATATGAATATAAATGTATAAAAAACAAATTGCATAAAAATTGATTTCATACTTTGTGTGTATCGGTAATTGAAACCATAGTTTGCCTTGTATTGCACTTATGGGATTACATCACAACTAAAATATTGGTAGTATTACAAAAATAAAAGTAGATTTCTTGTTAACTAGAAGCGTTTTAAATCCTGAGGGCCGCTGCTGGCAGGCTTAAACGTTTGACATCGGGAATAAAATTGCTTTAGGCTTTAGAGGAAATAACCCCAGCACTCATGAAATTATTTCCAGGGCCAGAAGACTTCCCGATTGAAAGAAAAGGGATGCCAAAGGGGCGACGAAAAACGAAATTCGATCGATCTCCATTTCAAAAACCCCCATTAGAGTTAAATGAGACACGTTCTACTCCCTAAGGTTGCGGGCCCTCCAAGCAGATTCAAACGAATGAGATAGAGACAAAAATTTCCTTAGGCTGGAAAGGATATACCCCCGCAGTCATGAAATTATTTCCAGGGCCAGAGGAATCCCCGATGAATAGTAAAGGGATGCCAAAAAGGCTGACGAAAAACGAAATTCGCACGATTTCCATAAAAAATACCCCCATTAGAGTTAAAATGAGATTCGTTGTACATCCTAAGGGGAACTCCTGGCAGCCTTAAACATTTGAGATCGGGCAGAAAAATTGCTTTAGGCTGTAACGGATAAACGCCTGCACTCATACAACTATTTCCAGGGCGAGAGTAAACCCCACTAACAAGTGAAGGGAAGCCAAAGGGGCGACGAGAAACGAAATTCGCTCGATTTCAATTTTAACATCCCAATTAGAATTAAATAAGATTTGTTCTACTCACTAAGGTAAATGGCCCCTCCCAGCAGGCTTAAACTTATGAGATCAAGCAGAAAATTGTTTAAGGCTGGAGAGGATATAGCCCCGCAGTCATACAAATATTTCCAGGGCCAGAGGAATCCCCGATTGAAATTGAAGGGATGCCAAAGGGGCTGACGAAAAACGAAATTCGCTCGATTTCCATTTCAACACCCCAATTACAGTTAAATGAGATTTGTTCTATTCCCTAAGGTAAATGCCTCCTCCCAGCAGGCTTAAACGTATGAGATCGGGCAGGAAATTGCTTTAGACTGGAGAGGATATACCCCTGCACTTATGAAATTATTTCCAAGGCTATAGGAATCCCCGATGGTGGAAAGTAAAGGGATGCCAAAGGGGCTGACGAAAAACGAAATTCGCTTGATCTCCATTTAAAACACCATTATTAGAGTTAAAAGAGATAGATAGATAGATAGATAATGGTTTTATTGAGAATAAAAGAGCAACAATGCATCGCGGCCTACAAGGCCGAATTGGGCAATGTTTTACAAATGTAAATTACAGTATATAAAAACATTCATATAAAATAACCTCAAATTAATGAACTAAACTTGAATGAGTAGATTGTTAAAAAAATAAAAATAACTTTAAAATACTTATTTCTTATTATTTGATTTCCCTAACTCATTTTATATATAAAGGAGATAAAGAGAAGTGAAGAAGAACATGATGATGGTGTAGAGTAAAGAAAGCAAAGAAAAGAGGATGGTAAGATTAAGAAGAGGATGAAGAGGAAGGAGAAGAGAAAACGTAGAAGAGAAGGAGAAAGAAGAAGAAGAAGATTCAAGTAGGGATAGTAAGATGATAGACGGAGGATAGCGCGAATAGTAACACTATCATAATGTATCGATATCAAGCATTACACATTATACAAACTACTAGTGATATAGGCGAAGTTATGAAGAAAATAAATACTTATATGAAAAATTGTACGTTTAAAAAAAAATATTCTAGGTAATAGCTACTCTAAGGAAAAGGTTATAACATTTCAACCAGACTATAACAAAGGAGAACCATTATAAGAAGCAAAAGCAGAAGGAGAAAGAGGAAGAAGAGGATTGAGAAGTAACGATAAGGGTGAGATGAAGAAAGTAGAGGTGAGAAAGTAGAAGTGGTAGAGGAAGAGGAGACAACTGTTACATTGGCCATGGAAGATAATTTCAGTCATTTAAACAATTAAAAATAAATGGTTAAACACAGATTTTTAACTTCGGTACAGAAAATGTAGTGATTCTATTATACAGATACAAAGATTAGACCCCGGTATGAATATAAAATTGGTATATGAATATAAATGTATAAAAAACAAATTGCATAAAAATTGATTTCATACTTTGTGTGTATCGGTAATTGAAACCATAGTTTGCCTTGTATTGCACTTATGGGATTACATCACAACTAAAATATTGGTAGTATTACAAAAATAAAAGTAGATTTCTTGTTAACTAGAAGCGTTTTAAATCCTGAGGGCCGCTGCTGGCAGGCTTAAACGTTTGACATCGGGAATAAAATTATTTTAGGTTGTAAAGGAAATACCCCAGCACTCATGAAATTTTTTCCAGGGCCAAACCCGATGACAAATAAAGGGATGCCAAATAGGCTGACGAAAAACGAAATTCGCTCGATTTCCATATAAAATACCCCCATAAGAGTTAAAATGAGATTCGTTCTACATCCTAAGGGGAACTCCTGGCAGCCTTAAATATTTAAGATCGGGCAGAAAAATTGCTTTAGGCTGTAAAGGATAAACCCCTGCACTCATACAACTATTTCCAGGGCGAGAGTAAACCCCACTAACGAGTTAAGGAATGCAAAAGGGGCGACGAGAAACGAAATTCGCTCGATTTCAATTTTAACATCCCAATTAGAATTAAATAAGATTTGTTCTACTCACTAAGGTAAATGGCCCCTCCCAGCAGGCTTAAACTCATGAGATCAAGCAGAAAATTTCTTAAGGCTGGAGAGGATATACCCCCGCAGTCATTCAAATATTTTCAGGGCGAGAGGAATCCCCGATGGAAAGTAAAGGGATGCCAAAGGGGCTGACGAAAAACGAAATTCGCTCGATTTCCATTTCAACACCCCAATTACAGTTAAATGAGATTTGTTCTATATCCTAAGGTAAATGGCTCCTCACAGCAGGCTTAAACGTATGAGATCGGGCAGGAAATTGCTTTAGGCTGGAGAGGATATACCCCTGCACTTATGAAATGTTTTCCAGGGCTATAGGAATCCCCGATGGAAAGTAAAGGGATGCCAAAGGGGCTGACGAAAAACGAAATTCGCTTGATCTCTATTTAAAACACCATTATTAGAGTTAAATGAGATTCGTTCTATTCCCTAAGGTAAATGGCCCCTCCCAGCAGGCTTAACCGTATGAGATCGGGCAGTAAATTGCTTTAGGCTGTAGAGGAAATAACCCCAGCACTCATGAAATTATTTCCAGGGCCAGAAGAATTACCGATTGAAAGTAAAGGGATGCCGAAGGGGGAGACGAAAACCGAAATTCGCTCGATTTCAATTTCAACACCCCAATAATTGTTTAAAAGTTAAATGAGATTTGTTCTATTCCCTAAGGTGAATGGCCCCTCCCAGCAGAGTTAAACGAATGAGATCGAGAAAAAAAATGGCCTTAGGCTGGAGAGGATATACCCCCGCAGTCATGACATTATTTCCAGGGCCAGAGGTATCCCCGATGAAAAGTAAAGGGATGCCAAATAGGCTGACGAAAAACGAATTTCGCTCGATTTCCATATAAAATACCCCCATTAGAGTTAAAATGAGATTAGTTCTACATCCTAAGGGGAACTCCTGGCAGGCTTAAACATTTTAGATCGGGCAAACAAATTGCTTTAGGCTGTAAAGGATAAACCCGTGCACTTATACAATTATTTCCAGGGCCAGAGTGAAACACACTAACAAGTAAAGGGAAGCCAAAGGGGCGACGAGAAACGAAATTCGCTCGATTTCAAACTTAATATCCCAATTAGAATTAAATAAGATTTGTTCTACTCACTAAGGTAAATGGCCCCTCCCAGCATGCTTAAACTTATAAGATCGGGCAGAAAATTACCTAAGGCTGTATACGATGTACCACTGCACACATGGAATTAATTTCATGCCCTGAAGAATCCCCGATGGAAAGTAAAGGGATGCCAAAGGGGCTGACAAAAAGCGAAATTCGCTCGATTTCCATTTCAACAGCCCAATTACAGTTAAAAGAGATTTGTTCTATTCATTAAGGTAAATGGCCCCTTCGAGCAGGCTTAAACGTATGAGATCGGGCAGGAAATTGCTTTAGGCTGGAGAAGATATACCCCTGCACTTATGAAATTATTTCCAGATCTATAGGAATCCCCGATTGAAAGTAAAGGGATGCCAAAGGGGCGACGAAAAACGAAATTCGCTCGATCTCCATTTCAAAAACCCCCATTAGAGTTAAATGAGACACGTTCTACTCCCTAAGGTTGCGGGCCCTCCAAGCAGATTCAAACGAATGAGATCGAGACAAAAATTTCCTTAGGCTGGAAAGGATATACCCCCGCAGTCATGAAATTATTTCCAGGGCCAGAGGAATCCCCGATGAATAGTAAAGGGATGCCAAAAAGGCTGACGAAAAACGAATTTCGCTCGATTTCCATATAAAATACCCCCATTAGAGTTAAAAAGAGATTCGTTGTACATCCTAAGGGGAACTCCTGGCAGCCTTAAACATTTGAGATCGGGCAGAAAAATTGCTTTAGGCTGTAACGGATAAACCCCTGCACTCATACAACTATTTCCAGGGCGAGAGTAAACCCCACTAACAAGTGAAGGGAAGCCAAAGGGGCGACGAGAAACGAAATTCGCTCGATTTCAATTTTAACATCCCAATTAGAATTAAATAAGATTTGTTCTACTCACTAAGGTAAATTGCCCCTCCCTCCCAGCAGGCTTAAACTTATGAGATCAAGCAGAAAATTGTTTAAGGCTGGAGAGGACATAGCCCCGCAGTCATACAAATATTTTCCAGGGCCAGAGGAATCCCCGATTGAAATTGAAGGGATGCCAAAGGGGCTGACGAAAAACGAAATTCGCTCGATTTCCATTTCAACACCCCAATTACAGTTAAATGAGATTTGTTCTATTCCCTAAGGTAAATGCCTCCTCCCAGCAGGCTTAAACGTATGAGATCGGGCAGGAAATTGCTTTAGGCTGGAGAGGATATACCCTTGCACTTATGAAATTATTTCCAAGGCTATAGGAATCCCCGATGGTGGAAAGTAAAGGGATGCCAAAGGGGCTGACGAAAAACGAAATTCGCTTGATCTCCATTTAAAACACCATTATTAGAGTTAAAAGAGATTCGTTTTAAATCCTGAGGGCCGCTGCTGGCAGGCTTAAACGTTTGACATCGGGAATAAAATTGTTTTAGGTTGTAAAGGAAATACCCCAGCACTCATGAAATTTTTTTCCAGGGCCAAATCCGATGACAAATAAAGGGATGCCAAATAGCTGACGAAAAACGAAATTCGCTCGATTTCCATATAAAATACCCCCATAAGAGTTAAAATGATGATTCGTTCTACATCCTAAGGGGAACTCCTGGCAGCCTTAAATATTTAAGATCGGGCAGAAATATTGCTTTAGGCTGTAAAGGATAAACCCCTGCACTCATACAACTATTTCCAGGGCGAGAGTAAACCCCACTAACAAGTTTAGGAATGCCAAAGGGGCGACGAGAAACGAAATTCGCTCGATTTCAATTTTAACATCCCAATTAGAATTAAATAAGATTTGTTCTACTCACTAAAGTAAATGGCCCCTCCCAGCAGGCTTAAACTCATGAGATCAAGCAGAAAATTTCTTAAGGCTGGAGAGGATATACCCCCGCAGTCATTCAAATATTTTCAGGACCAGAGGAATCCCCGATGGAAAGTAAAAGGATGCCAAAGGGGCTGACGAAAAACGAAATTCGCTCGATTTCCATTTGAACCCCCCTCCCCCCATTAGAGTTAAATGAGATTCGTTCTATACTCTAAGGTAAATGGCCCCTCCCAGCAGGCTTAACAGTATGAGATCGGGCAGTAAATTGCTTTAGGCTTTAGAGGAAATAACCCCAGCACTCATGAAATTATTTCCAGGGCCAGAAGAATTCCCGATTGAAAGTAAAGGGATGCCAAAGGGGCGACGAAAAACGAAATTCGCTCGATCTCCATTTCAAAAACCCCCATTAGATTTAAATGAGACACGTTCTACTCCCTAAGGTTGAGGGGCCCTCCAAGCAGATTTAAACGAATGAGATCGAGACAAAAATTGCCTTAGGCTGGAGAAGATATACCCCCGCAGTCATGAAATTATTTCCAGGGCCAGAGGAATCCCCGATGAATAGTAAAGGGATGCCAAAAAGGCTGACGAAAAACAAAATTCGCACGATTTCCATATAAAATACCCCCATTAGAGTTAAAATGAGATTCGTTGTACATCCTAAGGGGAACTCCTGGCAGCCTTAAACATTTGAGATCGGGCAGAAAAATTGCTTTAGGCTGTAACGGATAAACGCCTGCACTCATACAACTATTTCCAGGGCGAGAGTAAACCCCACTAACAAGTGAAGGGAAGCCAAAGGGGCGACGAGAAACGAAATTCGCTCGATTTCAATTTTAACATCCCAATTAGAATTAAATAAGATTTGTTCTACTCACTAAGGTAAATGGCCCCTCCCAGCAGGCTTAAACTTATGAGATCAAGCAGAAAATTGTTTAAGGCTGGAGAGGATATAGCCCCGCAGTCATACAAATATTTCCAGGGCCAGAGGAATCCCCGATTGAAATTGAAGGGATGCCAAAGGGGCTGACGAAAAACGAAATTCGCTCGATTTCCATTTCAACACCCCAATTACAGTTAAATGAGATTTGTTCTATATCCTAAGGTAAATGGCTCCTCACAGCAGGCTTAAACGTATGAGATCGGGCAGGAAATTGCTTTAGGCTGGAGAGGATATACCCCTGCACTTATGAAATGTTTTCCAGGGCTATAGGAATCCCCGATGGAAAGTAAAGGGATGCCAAAGGGGCTGACGAAAAACGAAATTCGCTTGATCTCTATTTAAAACACCATTATTAGAGTTAAATGAGATTCGTTCTATTCCCTAAGGTAAATGGCCCCTCCCAGCAGGCTTAACCGTATGAGATCGGGCAGTAAATTGCTTTAGGCTGTAGAGGAAATAACCCCAGCACTCATGAAATTATTTCCAGGGCCAGAAGAATTACCGATTGAAAGTGAAGGGATGCCGAAGGGGGAGACGAAAACCGAAATTCGCTCGATTTCAATTTCAACACCCCAATAATTATTGTTTAAAAGTTAAATGAGATTTGTTCTATTCCCTAAGGTGAATGGCCCCTCCCAGCAGATTTAAACGAATGAGATCGAGAAAAAAAATGGCCTTAGGCTGGAGAGGATATACCCCCGCAGTCATGACATTATTTCCAGGGCCAGAGGTATCCCCGATGAAAAGTAAAGGGATGCCAAATAGGCTGACGAAAAACGAATTTCGCTCGATTTCCATATAAAATACCCCCATTAGAGTTAAAATGAGATTAGTTCTACATCCTAAGGGGAACTCCTGGCAGGCTTAAACATTTTAGATCGGGCAAACAAATTGCTTTAGGCTGTAAAGGATAAACCCGTGCACTTATACAATTATTTCCAGGGCCAGAGTGAAACACACTAACAAGTAAAGGGAAGCCAAAGGGGCGACGAGAAACGAAATTCGCTCGATTTCAAACTTAATATCCCAATTAGAATTAAATAAGATTTGTTCTACTCACTAAGGTAAATGGCCCCTCCCAGCAGGCTTAAACTTATAAGATCGGGCAGAAAATTACCTAAGGCTGTATACGATGTACCACTGCACACATGGAATTAATTTCATGCCCTGAAGAATCCCCGATGGAAAGTAAAGGGATGCCAAAGGGGCTGACAAAAAGGGAAATTCGCTCGATTTCCATTTCAACAGCCCAGTTATAGTTAAATGAGATTTGTTCTATTCCCTAAGGTAAATGGCCCCTTCGAGCAGGCTTAAACGTATGAGATCGGGCAGGAAATTGCTTTAGGCTGGAGAGGATATACCCCTGCACTTATGAAATTATTTCCAGATCTATAGGAATCCCCGATTGAAAGTAAAGGGATGCCAAAGGGGCGACGAAAAACGAAATTCGCTCGATCTCCATTTCAAAAACCCCCATTAGAGTTAAATGAGACACGTTCTACTCCCTAAGGTTGCGGGCCCTCCAAGCAGATTCAAACGAATGAGATCGAGACAAAAATTTCCTTAGGCTGGAAAGGATATACCCCCGCAGTCATGAAATTATTTCCAGGGCCAGAGGAATCCCTGATGAATAGTAAAGGGATGCCAAAAAGGCTGACGAAAAACGAATTTCGCTCGATTTCCATATAAAATACCCCCATTAGAGTTAAAAAGAGATTCGTTGTACATCCTAAGGGGAACTCCTGGCAGCCTTAAACATTTGAGATCGGGCAGAAAAATTGCTTTAGGCTGTAACGGATAAACCCCTGCACTCATACAACTATTTCCAGGGCGAGAGTAAACCCCACTAACAAGTGAAGGGAAGCCAAAGGGGCGACGAGAAACGAAATTCGCTCGATTTCAATTTTAACATCCCAATTAGAATTAAATAAGATTTGTTCTACTCACTAAGGTAAATTGCCCCTCCCTCCCAGCAGGCTTAAACTTATGAGATCAAGCAGAAAATTGTTTAAGGCTGGAGAGGACATAGCCCCGCAGTCATACAAATATTTTCCAGGGCCAGAGGAATCCCCGATTGAAATTGAAGGGATGCCAAAGGGGCTGACGAAAAACGAAATTCGCTCGATTTCCATTTCAACACCCCAATTACAGTTAAATGAGATTTGTTCTATTCCCTAAGGTAAATGCCTCCTCCCAGCAGGCTTAAACGTATGAGATCGGGCAGGAAATTGCTTTAGGCTGGAGAGGATATACCCTTGCACTTATGAAATTATTTCCAAGGCTATAGGAATCCCCGATGGTGGAAAGTAAAGGGATGCCAAAGGGGCTGACGAAAAACGAAATTCGCTTGATCTCCATTTAAAACACCATTATTAGAGTTAAAAGAGATTCGTTTTAAATCCTGAGGGCCGCTGCTGGCAGGCTTAAACGTTTGACATCGGGAATAAAATTGTTTTAGGTTGTAAAGGAAATACCCCAGCACTCATGAAATTTTTTTCCAGGGCCAAACCCGATGACAAATAAAGGGATGCCAAATAGGCTGACGAAAAACGAAATTCGCTCGATTTCCATATAAAATACCCCCATAAGAGTTAAAATGATGATTCGTTCTACATCCTAAGGGGAACTCCTGGCAGCCTTAAATATTTAAGATCGGGCAGAAAAATTGCTTTAGGCTGTAAAGGATAAACCCCTGCACTCATACAAATATTTCCAGGGCGAGAGTAAACCCCACTAACAAGTTAAGGAATGCCAAAGGGGCGACGAGAAACGAAATTCGCTCGATTTCAATTTTAACATCCCAATTAGAATTAAATAAGATTTGTTCTACTCACTAAAGTAAATGGCCCCTCCCAGCAGGCTTAAACTCATGAGATCAAGCAGAAAATTTCTTAAGGCTGGAGAGGATATACCCCCGCAGTCATTCAAATATTTTCAGGACCAGAGGAATCCCCGATGGAAAGTAAAAGGATGCCAAAGGGGCTGACGAAAAACGAAATTCGCTCGATTTCCATTTGAACCCCCCTCCCCCCCCCATTAGAGTTAAATGAGATTCGTTCTATACTCTAAGGTAAATGGCCCCTCCCAGCAGGCTTAACAGTATGAGATCGGGCAGTAAATTGCTTTAGGCTTTAGAGGAAATAACCCCAGCACTCATGAAATTATTTCCAGGGCCAGAAGAATTCCCGATTGAAAGAAAAG
This sequence comes from Strongylocentrotus droebachiensis, assembly GCA_035222895.1. NCBI lineage: Eukaryota > Metazoa > Echinodermata > Echinoidea > Camarodonta > Strongylocentrotidae > Strongylocentrotus > Strongylocentrotus droebachiensis. The sequence goes on from JAVYIG010005706.1 coordinate 112,356, forward strand.
GGATGCCAAAGGGGCGACGAAAAACGAAATTCGCTCGATCTCCATTTCAAAAACCCCCATTAGATTTAAATGAGACACGTTCTACTCCCTAAGGTTGTGGGCCCCTCCAAGCAGATTTAAACGAATGAGATCGAGACAAAAATTGCCTTAGGCTGGAGAAGATATACCCCCGCAGTCATGAAATTATTTCCAGGGCCAGAGGAATCCCCGATGAATAGTAAAGGGATGCCAAAAAGGCTGACGAAAAACGAAATTCGCACGATTTCCATATAAAATACCCCCATTAGAGTTAAAATGAGATTCGTTGTACATCCTAAGGGGAACTCCTGGCAGCCTTAAACATTTGAGATCGGGCAGAAAAATTGCTTTAGGCTGTAACGGATAAACGCCTGCACTCATACAACTATTTCCAGGGCGAGAGTAAACCCCACTAACAAGTGAAGGGAAGCCAAAGGGGCGACGAGAAACGAAATTCGCTCGATTTCAATTTTAACATCCCAATTAGAATTAAATAAGATTTGTTCTACTCACTAAGGTAAATGGCCCCTCCCAGCAGGCTTAAACTTATGAGATCAAGCAGAAAATTGTTTAAGGCTGGAGAGGATATAGCCCCGCAGTCATACAAATATTTCCAGGGCCAGAGGAATCCCCGATTGAAATTGAAGGGATGCCAAAGGGGCTGACGAAAAACGAAATTCGCTCGATTTCCATTTCAACACCCCAATTACAGTTAAATGAGATTTGTTCTATTCCCTAAGGTAAATGCCTCCTCCCAGCAGGCTTAAACGTATGAGATCGGGCAGGAAATTGCTTTAGGCTGGAGAGGATATACCCCTGCACTTATGAAATTATTTCCAAGGCTATAGGAATCCCCGATGGTGGAAAGTAAAGGGATGCCAAAGGGGCTGACGAAAAACGAAATTCGCTTGATCTCCATTTAAAACACCATTATTAGAGTTAAAAGAGATAGATAGATAGATAGATAATGGTTTTATTGAGAATAAAAGAGCAACAATGCATCGCGGCCTACAAGGCCGAATTGGGCAATGTTTTACAAATGTAAATTACAGTATATAAAAACATTCATATAAAATAACCTCAAATTAATGAACTAAACTTGAATGAGTAGATTGTTAAAAAAATAAAAATAACTTTAAAATACTTATTTCTTATTATTTGATCTCCCTAACTCATTTTATATATAAAGGAGATAAAGAGAAGTGAAGAAGAACATGATGATGGTGTAGAGTAAAGAAAGCAAAGAAAAGAGGATGGTAAGATTAAGAAGAGGATGAAGAGGAAGGAGAAGAGAAAACGTAGAAGAGAAGGAGAAAGAAGAAGAAGAAGATTCAAGTAGGGATAGTAAGATGATAGACGGAGGATAGCGCGAATAGTAACACTATCATAATGTATCGATATCAAGCATTACACATTATACAAACTACTAGTGATATAGGCGAAGTTATGAAGAAAATAAATACTTATATGAAAAATTGTACGTTTAAAAAAAAATATTCTAGGTAATAGCTACTCTAAGGAAAAGGTTATAACATTTCAACCAGACTATAACAAAGGAGAACCATTATAAGAAGCAAAAGCAGAAGGAGAAAGAGGAAGAAGAGGATTGAGAAGTAACGATAAGGGTGAGATGAAGAAAGTAGAGGTGAGAAAGTAGAAGTGGTAGAGGAAGAGGAGAAAACTGTTACATTGGCCATGGAAGATAATTTCAGTCATTTAAACAATTAAAAATAAATGGTTAAACACAGATTTTTAACTTCGGTACAGAAAATGTAGTGATTCTATTATACAGATACAAAGATTAGACCCCGGTATGAATATAAAATTGGTATATGAATATAAATGTATAAAAAACAAATTGCATAAAAATTGATTTCATACTTTGTGTGTATCGGTAATTGAAACCATAGTTTGCCTTGTATTGCACTTATGGGATTACATCACAACTAAAATATTGGTAGTATTACAAAAATAAAAGTAGATTTCTTGTTAACTAGAAGCGTTTTAAATCCTGAGGGCCGCTGCTGGCAGGCTTAAACGTTTGACATCGGGAATAAAATTATTTTAGGTTGTAAAGGAAATACCCCAGCACTCATGAAATTTTTTCCAGGGCCAAACCCGATGACAAATAAAGGGATGCCAAATAGGCTGACGAAAAACGAAATTCGCTCGATTTCCATATAAAATACCCCCATAAGAGTTAAAATGAGATTCGTTCTACATCCTAAGGGGAACTCCTGGCAGCCTTAAATATTTAAGATCGGGCAGAAAAATTGCTTTAGGCTGTAAAGGATAAACCCCTGCACTCATACAACTATTTCCAGGGCGAGAGTAAACCCCACTAACGAGTTAAGGAATGCCAAAGGGGCGACGAGAAACGAAATTCGCTCGATTTCAATTTTAACATCCCAATTAGAATTAAATAAGATTTGTTCTACTCACTAAGGTAAATGGCCCCTCCCAGCAGGCTTAAACTCATGAGATCAAGCAGAAAATTTCTTAAGGCTGGAGAGGATATACCCCCGCAGTCATTCAAATATTTTCAGGGCGAGAGGAATCCCCGATGGAAAGTAAAGGGATGCCAAAGGGGCTGACGAAAAACGAAATTCGCTCGATTTCCATTTCAACACCCCAATTACAGTTAAATGAGATTTGTTCTATATCCTAAGGTAAATGGCTCCTCACAGCAGGCTTAAACGTATGAGATCGGGCAGGAAATTGCTTTAGGCTGGAGAGGATATACCCCTGCACTTATGAAATGTTTTCCAGGGCTATAGGAATCCCCGATGGAAAGTAAAGGGATGCCAAAGGGGCTGACGAAAAACGAAATTCGCTTGAATAGAGTTAAATGAGATTCGTTCTATTCCCTAAGGTAAATGGCCCCTCCCAGCAGGCTTAACCGTATGAGATCGGGCAGTAAATTGCTTTAGGCTGTAGAGGAAATAACCCCAGCACTCATGAAATTATTTCCAGGGCCAGAAGAATTACCGATTGAAAGTAAAGGGATGCCGAAGGGGGAGACGAAAAACGAAATTCGCTCGATTTCAATTTCAACACCCCAATAATTGTTTAAAAGTTAAATGAGATTTGTTCTATTCCCTAAGGTGAATGGCCCCTCCCAGCAGATTTAAACGAATGAGATCGAGAAAAAAATGGCCTTAGGCTGGAGAGGATATACCCCCGCAGTCATGACATTATTTCCAGGGCCAGAGGTATCCCCGATGAAAAGTAAAGGGATGCCAAATAGGCTGACGAAAAACGAATTTCGCTCGATTTCCATATAAAATACCCCCATTAGAGTTAAAATGAGATTAGTTCTACATCCTAAGGGGAACTCCTGGCAGGCTTAAATATTTAAGATCGGGCAGAAAAATTGCTTTAGGCTGTAAAGGATAAACCCGTGCACTTATACAATTATTTCCAGGGCCAGAGTGAAACACACTAACAAGTAAAGGGAAGCCAAAGGGGCGACGAGAAACGAAATTCGCTCGATTTCAAACTTAATATCCCAATTAGAATTAAATAAGATTTGTTCTACTCACTAAGGTAAATGGCCCCTCCCAGCATGCTTAAACTTATAAGATCGGGCAGAAAATTACCTAAGGCTGTATACGATGTACCACTGCACACATGAAAGTAATTTCATGCCCTGAAGAATCCCCGATGGAAAGTAAAGGGATGCCAAAGGGGCTGACAAAAAACGAAATTCGCTCGATTTCCATTTCAACAGCCCAATTACAGTTAAATGAGATTTGTTCTATTCCCTAAGGTAAATGGCCCCTCCGAGCAGGCTTAAACGTATGAGATCGGGCAGGAAATTGCTTTAGGCTGGAGAGGATATACCCCTGCACTTATGAAATTATTTCCAGATCTATAGGAATCCCCGATTGAAAGTAAAGGGATGCCAAAGGGGCGACGAAAAACGAAATTCGCTCGATCTCCATTTCAAAAACCCCCATTAGAGTTAAATGAGACACGTTCTACTCCCTAAGGTTGCGGGCCCTCCAAGCAGATTCAAACGAATGGGATCGAGACAAAAATGTCCTTAGGCTGGAAAGGATATACCCCCGCAGTCATGAAATTATTTCCAGGGCCAGAGGAATCCCCGATGAATAGTAAAGGGATGCCAAAAAGGCTGACGAAAAACGAAATTCGCTCGATTTCCATATAAAATACCCCCATTAGAGTTAAAAAGAGATTCGTTGTACATCCTAAGGGGAACTCCTGGCAGCCTTAAACATTTGAGATCGGGCAGAAAAATTGCTTTAGGCTGTAACGGATAAACGCCTGCACTCATACAACTATTTCCAGTGCGAGAGTAAACCCCACTAACAAGTGAAGGGAAGCCAAAGGGGCGACGAGAAACGAAATTCGCTCGATTTCAATTTTAACATCCCAATTAGAATTAAATAAGATTTGTTCTACTCACTAAGGTAAATTGCCCCTCCCTCCCAGCAGGCTTAAACTTATGAGATCAAGCAGAAAATTGTTTAAGGCTGGAGAGGACATAGCCCCGCAGTTATACAAATATTTCCAGGGCCAGAGGAATCCCCGATTGAAATTGAAGGGATGCCAAAGGGGCTGACGAAAAACGAAATTCGCTTGATCTCCATTTAAAACACCATTATTAGAGTTAAAAGAGATTCGTTTTAAATCCTGAGGGCCGCTGCTGGCAGGCTTAAACGTTTGACATCGGGAATAAAATTGTTTTAGGTTGTAAAGGAAATACCCCAGCACTCATGAAATTTTTTCCAGGGCCAAACCCGATGACAAATAAAGGGATGCCAAATAGGCTGTCGAAAAACGAAATTCGCTCGATTTCCATATAAAATACCCCCATAAGAGTTAAAATGAGATTCGTTCTACATCCTAAGGGGAACTCCTGGCAGCCTTAAATATTTAAGATCGGGCAGAAAAATTGCTTTAGGCTGTAAAGGATAAACCCCTGCACTCATACAACTATTTCCAGGGCGAGAGTAAACCCCACTAACAAGTTAAGGAATGCCAAAGGGGCGACGAGAAACGAAATTCGCTCGATTTCAATTTTAACATCCCAATTAGAATTAAATAAGATTTGTTCTCCTCACTAAGGTAAATGGCCCCTCCCAGCAGGCTTAAACTCATGAGATCAAGCAGAAAATTTCTTAAGGCTGGAGAGGATATACCCCCGCAGTCATTCAAATATTTTCAGGGCCAGAGGAATCCCCGATGGAAAGTAAAAGGATGCCAAAGGGGCTGACGAAAAACGAAATTCGCTCGATTTCCATTTGAACCCCCCTCCCCTCCATTAGAGTTAAATGAGATTCGTTCTATACCCTAAGGTAAATGGCCCCTCCCAGCAGGCTTAACCGTATGAGATCGGGCAGTAAATTGCTTTAGGCTTTAGAGGAAATAACCCCAGCACTCATGAAATTATTTCCAGGGCCAGAAGAATTCCCGATTGAAAGTAAAGGGATGCCAAAGGGGCGACGAAAAACGAAATTCGCTCGATCTCCATTTCAAAAACCCTCATTAGATTTAAATGAGACACGTTCTACTCCCTAAGGTTGTGGGCCCCTCCAAGCAGATTCAAACGAATGAGATCGAGACAAAAATTGCCTTAGGCTGGAGAAGATATACCCCCGCAGTCATGAAATTATTTCCAGGGCCAAAGGAATCCCCGATGAAAAGTAAAGGGATGCCAAATAGGCTGACGAAAAACGAAATTCGCTCGATTTCCATATAAAATAGCCCCATTAGAGTTAAAATGAGATTCGTTGTACATCCTAAGGGGAACTCCTGGCAGCCTTAAACATTTGAGATCGGGCAGAAAAATTGCTTTAGGCTGTAACGGATAAACGCCTGCACTCATACAACTATTTCCAGGGCGAGAGTAAACCCCACTAACAAGTAAAGGGATGCCAAAGGGGCGACGAGAAACGAAATTCAATTTCAATTCAATTTTCAATTCAATTTCAATTTATTCAGCCAATCATTAAAAACAATTTACAATGACACTGGTACTGGAACAATAATTATAACATGATGACAGGCTATGGACCCCTGAGAAGCAGAGCTTGTAAATGGGGCCCATTAACATAGAATTAAATGCAAATATAATAACAAAATGCAATAACAAGCAAAACAAAAAAGAAATACATGTATATTCCTACTTATTACAAAACAATTACAAATATCTTGCAAACACACTCAGCCATACCCACTCACACACACACACACACACACACACACACACACAATGCAATGTACTTTAAAGCATATTATAAGAGACAGGGAGAGAGAGAGAGAGAGAGAGAGAAGAAGAAGAAGAAGAGAGTAGAATATTTAAAAGAAAAAGGAAGAAGAGGAAACACATGGAAAATGCGAAATATGAGATTAAAACTTATACTCCTACCCAGTTTTACAAATTAATAAATAGTTCCCTTTTGCACAAAACTTTAAACCTAGACAAAGTTGAACTTGATCTTATATCCTCGTTTAAATCATTCCATTTACTTATTCTCACATTTCTAAATGATTTCAGTGCATGGGTTGTACGTACAGGGGGTTTGTGTAATAACTTTGTTTGCCTTGTGTTATGTGAATGAACGGATGAATTACTAATAAACATGTTTTGAAAAATGTGCGGAAGATTACCAGTGTGGAAATGATACATAAATATACAAGTATTAAGTAATATTAGTTCTTGGACAGGAAGAACCTTCATTTCAATCTTAACATCCCAATTAGAATTAAATAAGATTTGTTCTACTCACTAAGGTAAATGGCCCCTCCCAGCAGGCTTAAACTTATGAGATCAAGCAGAAAATTGCTTTAGGCTGAAGAGGATATACCCCTGCACTTTTGAAATTATTTCCAGGGCTATAGGAATCCCCGATAGAAAGTAATGGGATGCCAAAGGGGCTGACGAAAAACGAAATTCGCTCGATTTCCATTTGACCCCCCCCCCCCCCCATTAGAGGTAAATGAGATTCGTTCTACTCTTTAAGGTAAATGGCCCCTCCCAGCAAGCTTAAACGTATGAGATCGGGCAGAAAATTACTTTAGACTGGAGAGGATATACCCCCGCAATCATGCAAATATTTCCAGAGCCAGAGGAATCCCCGATGGAAAGTAAAGGGATGCCAAAAATGCGACGAAAAACGAAATTTGCTTGAACTCCATTTAAAACACCATTTTTAGAGTTAAATGAGATTCGTTTTACATCCTGAGGGCCCCTCCTGGCAGGCTTGAACGTTTGACATCGGGCAGAAAATTTCTTTAGGTTGTAAAGGAAATACCCCAGCACTCATGAAATTATTTCTAGGGCCAGAAGAATTCCCGATTGAAAGTAAAGGGATGCCAAAGGGGCGACGAAAAACAAAATTCGCTCGATCTCCATTTCAAAAACCCCCATTAGAGTTAAATGAGACACGTTCTACTCCCTAAGGTTGCGGGCCCTCCAAGCAGATTCAAACGAATGAGATCGAGACAAAAATTTCCTTAGGCTGGAAAGGATATACCCCCGCAGTCATGAAATTATTTCCAGGGCCAGAGGAATCCCCGATGAATAGTAAAGGGATGCCAAATAGGCTGACGAAAAACGAAATTCGCTCGATTTCCATATAAAATACCCCCATTAGAGTTAAAATGAGATTCGTTGTACATCCTAAGGGGAACTCCTGGCAGCCTTAAACATTTGAGGTCGGGCAGAAAAATTGCTTTAGGCTATAAAGGATAAACGCCTGCACTCATACAACTATTTCCAGGGCGAGAGTAAACCCCACTAACAAGTGAAAGGAAGCCAAAGGGGCGACGAGAAACGAAATTCGCTCGATTTCAATTTTAACATCCCAATTAGAATTAAATAAGATTTGTTTCACTCACTAATATAAAAAAGGCCCCTACCAGCAGGCTTTAACTTATAAGATCGGGCAGAAAATTACCTAAGGCTGTATACGATGTACCACTGCACTCATGAAATTACTTTCATGCCCGGAAGAATCCCCGATGGAAAGTAAAGGGATGCCGAAGGGGCGACGAGAAACGAAATTCGTTCGATTTCAATTTTAACATCCCAATTAGAATTAAATAAGATTTGTTTTACTCACTAAGATAAAAAAAAAGGCCCCTACCAGCAGGCTTAAACTTATAAGATCGGGCAGAAAATTACCTAAGGCTGTATACGATGTACCACTGCACTCATGAAATTACTTTCATGCCCTGAAGAATCCCCGATGGAAAGTAAAGGGATGGCAAATAGGCTGACGAAATACGAAATTCGCTCGATTTCCATTTCAACACCCCAATTACAGTTAAATGAGATTTGTTCTATTCCCTATAAAGGTAAATGGCCCTTCCCAGCAGACTTAAACGTATGAGATCGGGCAGGAAATTGTTTTAGGCTGAAGAGGATATACCCCTGCACTTTTGAAATTATTTCCAGGGCTATAGGAATCCCCGATAGAAAGTAAAGGGATGCCAAAGGGGCTGACGAAAAACGAAATTCGCTCGATTTCCATTTGACCCCCCTCCCCATTAGAGGTAAATGAGATTCGTTCTACTCTTTAAGGTAAATGGCCCCTCCCAGCAGGCTTAAACTTATGAGATCAAGCAGAAAATTGTTTAAGGCTGGAGAGGATATAGCCCTGCACTCATACAACTATTTCCAGGGCGAGAGTAAACCCCACTAACAAGTGAAGGGAAGCCAAAGGGGCGACGAGAAACGAAATTCGCTCGATTTCCATATAAAATACCCCCATAAGAGTTAAAATGAGATTCGTTCTACATCCTAAGGGGAACTCCTGGCAGCCTTAAATATTTAAGATCGGGCAGAAAAATTGCTTTAGGCTGTAAAGGATAAACCCCTGCACTCATACAACTATTTCCAGGGCGAGAGTAAACCCCACTAACAAGTTAAGGAATGCCAAAGGGGCGACGAGAAACGAAATTCGCTCGATTTCAATTTTAACATCCCAATTAGAATTAAATAAGATTTGTTCTCCTCACTAAGGTAAATGGCCCCTCCCAGCAGGCTTAAACTCATGAGATCAAGCAGAAAATTGCTTAAGGCTGGAGAGGATATACCCCCGCAGTCATTCAAATATTTTCAGGGCCAGAGGAATCCCCGATGGAAAGTAAAGGGATGCCAAAAATGCTGACGAAAAACGAAATTTGCTTGAACTCCATTTAAAACACCATTATTAGAGTTAAATGAGATTCGTTTTACATCCTGAGGGCCCCTCCTGGCAGGCTTGAATGTTTGACATCGGGCAGGAAATTTCTTTAGGCTGTAGAAGAAATACCCCTGCACTTATGAAATTATTTCCAGGGCCATAGGAATCCCCGATAGAAAGTAAAGGGATGCCAAAGGGGCGAAGAAAAACGAAATTCGCTCGATCTCCATTTCAAAAACCCCCATTAGAGTGAAATGAGACACGTTCTACTCCCTAAGGTTGCGGGCCCCTACCAGCAGGCTTAAACGTATGAGATTGGGCAGAAAATTCCCTTAGGCTGTAGAAGAAATACCCCTGCACTCATGAAATTATTTCCAGGGCCATAGGAATCCCCGATAGAAAGTAAAGGGATGCCAAAGGGGGTGACGAAAAACGAAATTCGCTCGATTTCAATTTCAACACCCCAATTATTGTTTAAAAGTAAATGAGATTTGTTTTATTCCCTAAGGTGAATGGCCCCTCCCAGCAGATTTAAACGAATGAGATCGAGAAAAAAAATGGCCTTAGGCTGGAGAGGATATACCCATAGGGTTAGGGTTAGGGTTAGGGTTAGGGTTAGGGTTAGGGTTAGGGTTAGGGTTAGGGTTAGGGTTAGGGTTAGGGTTAGGGTTAGGGTTAGGGTTAGGGTTAGGTTAGGGTTAGGGTTAGGGTTAGGGTTAGGGTTAGGGTTAGGGTTAGGGTTAGGGTTAGGGTTAGGGTTAGGGTTAGGGTTAGGGTTAGGGTTAGGGTTAGGGTTAGGGTTAGGGTTAGGGTTAGGGTTAGGGTTAGGGTTAGGGTTAGGGTTAGGGTTAGGGTTAGGGTTAGGGTTAGGGTTAGGGTTAGGGTTAGGGTTAGGGTTAGGGTTAGGGTTAGGGTTAGGGTTAGGGTTAGGGTTAGGGTTAGGGTTAGGGTTAGGGTTAGGGTTAGGGTTAGGGTTAGGGTTAGGGTTAGGGTTAGGGTTAGGGTTAGGGTTAGGGTTAGGGTTAGGGTTAGGGTTAGGGTTAGGGTTAGGGTTAGGGTTAGGGTTAGGGTTAGGGTTAGGGTTAGGGTTAGGGTTAGGGTTAGGGTTAGGGTTAGGGTTAGGGTTAGGGTTAGGGTTAGGGTTAGGGTTAGGGTTAGGGTTAGGGTTAGGGTTAGGGTTAGGGTTAGGGTTAGGGTTAGGGTTAGGGTTAGGGTTAGGGTTAGGGTTAGGGTTAGGGTTAGGGTTAGGGTTAGGGTTAGGGTTAGGGTTAGGGTTAGGGTTAGGGTTAGGGTTAGGGTTAGGGTTAGGGTTAGGGTTAGGGTTAGGGTTAGGGTTAGGGTTAGGGTTAGGGTTAGGGTTAGGGTTAGGGTTAGGGTTAGGGTTAGGGTTAGGGTTAGGGTTAGGGTTAGGGTTAGGGTTAGGGTTAGGGTTAGGGTTAGGGTTAGGGTTAGGGTTAGGGTTAGGGTTAGGGTTAGGGTTAGGGTTAGGGTTAGGGTTAGGGTTAGGGTTAGGGTTAGGGTTAGGGTTAGGGTTAGGGTTAGGGTTAGGGTTAGGGTTAGGGTTAGGGTTAGGGTTAGGGTTAGGGTTAGGGTTAGGGTTAGGGTTAGGGTTAGGGTTAGGGTTAGGGTTAGGGTTAGGGTTAGGGTTAGGGTTAGGGTTAGGGTTAGGGTTAGGGTTAGGGTTAGGGTTAGGGTTAGGGTTAGGGTTAGGGTTAGGGTTAGGGTTAGGGTTAGGGTTAGGGTTAGGGTTAGGGTTAGGGTTAGGGTTAGGGTTAGGGTTAGGGTTAGGGTTAGGGTTAGGGTTAGGGTTAGGGTTAGGGTTAGGGTTAGGGTTAGGGTTAGGGTTAGGGTTAGGGTTAGGGTTAGGGTTAGGGTTAGGGTTAGGGTTAGGGTTAGGGTTAGGGTTAGGGTTAGGGTTAGGGTTAGGGTTAGGGTTAGGGTTAGGGTTAGGGTTAGGGTTAGGGTTAGGGTTAGGGTTAGGGTTAGGGTTAGGGTTAGGGTTAGGGTTAGGGTTAGGGTTAGGGTTAGGGTTAGGGTTAGGGTTAGGGTTAGGGTTAGGGTTAGGGTTAGGGTTAGGGTTAGGGTTAGGGTTAGGGTTAGGGTTAGGGTTAGGGTTAGGGTTAGGGTTAGGGTTAGGGTTAGGGTTAGGGTTAGGGTTAGGGTTAGGGTTAGGGTTAGGGTTAGGGTTAGGGTTAGGGTTAGGGTTAGGGTTAGGGTTAGGGTTAGGGTTAGGGTTAGGGTTAGGGTTAGGGTTAGGGTTAGGGTTAGGGTTAGGGTTAGGGTTAGGGTTAGGGTTAGGGTTAGGGTTAGGGTTAGGGTTAGGGTTAGGGTTAGGGTTAGGGTTAGGGTTAGGGTTAGGGTTAGGGTTAGGGTTAGGGTTAGGGTTAGGGTTAGGGTTAGGGTTAGGGTTAGGGTTAGGGTTAGGGTTAGGGTTAGGGTTAGGGTTAGGGTTAGGGTTAGGGTTAGGGTTAGGGTTAGGGTTAGGGTTAGGGTTAGGGTTAGGGTTAGGGTTAGGGTTAGGGTTAGGGTTAGGGTTAGGGTTAGGGTTAGGGTTAGGGTTAGGGTTAGGGTTAGGGTTAGGGTTAGGGTTAGGGTTAGGGTTAGGGTTAGGGTTAGGGTTAGGGTTAGGGTTAGGGTTAGGGTTAGGGTTAGGGTTAGGGTTAGGGTTAGGGTTAGGGTTAGGGTTAGGGTTAGGGTTAGGGTTAGGGTTAGGGTTAGGGTTAGGGTTAGGGTTAGGGTTAGGGTTAGGGTTAGGGTTAGGGTTAGGGTTAGGGTTAGGGTTAGGGTTAGGGTTAGGGTTAGGGTTAGGGTTAGGGTTAGGGTTAGGGTTAGGGTTAGGGTTAGGGTTAGGGTTAGGGTTAGGGTTAGGGTTAGGGTTAGGGTTAGGGTTAGGGTTAGGGTTAGGGTTAGGGTTAGGGTTAGGGTTAGGGTTAGGGTTAGGGTTAGGGTTAGGGTTAGGGTTAGGGTTAGGGTTAGGGTTAGGGTTAGGGTTAGGGTTAGGGTTAGGGTTAGGGTTAGGGTTAGGGTTAGGGTTAGGGTTAGGGTTAGGGTTAGGGTTAGGGTTAGGGTTAGGGTTAGGGTTAGGGTTAGGGTTAGGGTTAGGGTTAGGGTTAGGGTTAGGGTTAGGGTTAGGGTTAGGGTTAGGGTTAGGGTTAGGGTTAGGGTTAGGGTTAGGGTTAGGGTTAGGGTTAGGGTTAGGGTTAGGGTTAGGGTTAGGGTTAGGGTTAGGGTTAGGGTTAGGGTTAGGGTTAGGGTTAGGGTTAGGGTTAGGGTTAGGGTTAGGGTTAGGGTTAGGGTTAGGGTTAGGGTTAGGGTTAGGGTTAGGGTTAGGGTTAGGGTTAGGGTTAGGGTTAGGGTTAGGGTTAGGGTTAGGGTTAGGGTTAGGGTTAGGGTTAGGGGGTTAGGGTTAGGGTTAGGGTTAGGGTTAGGGTTAGGGTTAGGGTTAGGGTTAGGGTTAGGGTTAGGGTTAGGGTTAGGGTTAGGGTTAGGGTTAGGGTTAGGGTTAGGGTTAGGGTTAGGGTTAGGGTTAGGGTTAGGGTTAGGGTTAGGGTTAGGGTTAGGGTTAGGGTTAGGGTTAGGGTTAGGGTTAGGGTTAGGGTTAGGGTTAGGGTTAGGGTTAGGGTTAGGGTTAGGGTTAGGGTTAGGGTTAGGGTTAGGGTTAGGGTTAGGGTTAGGGTTAGGGTTAGGGTTAGGGTTAGGGTTAGGGTTAGGGTTAGGGTTAGGGTTAGGGTTAGGGTTAGGGTTAGGGTTAGGGTTAGGGTTAGGGTTAGGGTTAGGGTTAGGGTTAGGGTTAGGGTTAGGGTTAGGGTTAGGGTTAGGGTTAGGGTTAGGGTTAGGGTTAGGGTTAGGGTTAGGGTTAGGGTTAGGGTTAGGGTTAGGGTTAGGGTTAGGGTTAGGGTTAGGGTTAGGGTTAGGGTTAGGGTTAGGGTTAGGGTTAGGGTTAGGGTTAGGGTTAGGGTTAGGGTTAGGGTTAGGGTTAGGGTTAGGGTTAGGGTTAGGGTTAGGGTTAGGGTTAGGGTTAGGGTTAGGGTTAGGGTTAGGGTTAGGGTTAGGGTTAGGGTTAGGGTTAGGGTTAGGGTTAGGGTTAGGGTTAGGGTTAGGGTTAGGGTTAGGGTTAGGGTTAGGGTTAGGGTTAGGGTTAGGGTTAGGGTTAGGGTTAGGGTTAGGGTTAGGGTTAGGGTTAGGGTTAGGGTTAGGGTTAGGGTTAGGGTTAGGGTTAGGGTTAGGGTTAGGGTTAGGGTTAGGGTTAGGGTTAGGGTTAGGGTTAGGGTTAGGGTTAGGGTTAGGGTTAGGGTTAGGGTTAGGGTTAGGGTTAGGGTTAGGGTTAGGGTTAGGGTTAGGGTTAGGGTTAGGGTTAGGGTTAGGGTTAGGGTTAGGGTTAGGGTTAGGGTTAGGGTTAGGGTTAGGGTTAGGGTTAGGGTTAGGGTTAGGGTTAGGGTTAGGGTTAGGGTTAGGGTTAGGGTTAGGGTTAGGGTTAGGGTTAGGGTTAGGGTTAGGGTTAGGGTTAGGGTTAGGGTTAGGGTTAGGGTTAGGGTTAGGGTTAGGGTTAGGGTTAGGGTTAGGGTTAGGGTTAGGGTTAGGGTTAGGGTTAGGGTTAGGGTTAGGGTTAGGGTTAGGGTTAGGGTTAGGGTTAGGGTTAGGGTTAGGGTTAGGGTTAGGGTTAGGGTTAGGTTAGGGTTAGGGTTAGGGTTAGGGTTAGGGTTAGGGTTAGGGTTAGGGTTAGGGTTAGGGTTAGGGTTAGGGTTAGGGTTAGGGTTAGGGTTAGGGTTAGGGTTAGGGTTAGGGTTAGGGTTAGGGTTAGGGTTAGGGTTAGGGTTAGGGTTAGGGTTAGGGTTAGGGTTAGGGTTAGGGTTAGGGTTAGGGTTAGGGTTAGGGTTAGGGTTAGGGTTAGGGTTAGGGTTAGGGTTAGGGTTAGGGTTAGGGTTAGGGTTAGGGTTAGGGTTAGGGTTAGGGTTAGGGTTAGGGTTAGGGTTAGGGTTAGGGTTAGGGTTAGGGTTAGGGTTAGGGTTAGGGTTAGGGTTAGGGTTAGGGTTAGGGTTAGGGTTAGGGTTAGGGTTAGGGTTAGGGTTAGGGTTAGGGTTAGGGTTAGGGTTAGGGTTAGGGTTAGGGTTAGGGTTAGGGTTAGGGTTAGGGTTAGGGTTAGGGTTAGGGTTAGGGTTAGGGTTAGGGTTAGGGTTAGGGTTAGGGTTAGGGTTAGGGTTAGGGTTAGGGTTAGGGTTAGGGTTAGGGTTAGGGTTAGGGTTAGGGTTAGGGTTAGGGTTAGGGTTAGGGTTAGGGTTAGGGTTAGGGTTAGGGTTAGGGTTAGGGTTAGGGTTAGGGTTAGGGTTAGGGTTAGGGTTAGGGTTAGGGTTAGGGTTAGGGTTAGGGTTAGGGTTAGGGTTAGGGTTAGGGTTAGGGTTAGGGTTAGGGTTAGGGTTAGGGTTAGGGTTAGGGTTAGGGTTAGGGTTAGGGTTAGGGTTAGGGTTAGGGTTAGGGTTAGGGTTAGGGTTAGGGTTAGGGTTAGGGTTAGGGTTAGGGTTAGGGTTAGGGTTAGGGTTAGGGTTAGGGTTAGGGTTAGGGTTAGGGTTAGGGTTAGGGTTAGGGTTAGGGTTAGGGTTAGGGTTAGGGTTAGGGTTAGGGTTAGGGTTAGGGTTAGGGTTAGGGTTAGGGTTAGGGTTAGGGTTAGGGTTAGGGTTAGGGTTAGGGTTAGGGTTAGGGTTAGGGTTAGGGTTAGGGTTAGGGTTAGGGTTAGGGTTAGGGTTAGGGTTAGGGTTAGGGTTAGGGTTAGGGTTAGGGTTAGGGTTAGGGTTAGGGTTAGGGTTAGGGTTAGGGTTAGGGTTAGGGTTAGGGTTAGGGTTAGGGTTAGGGTTAGGGTTAGGGTTAGGGTTAGGGTTAGGGTTAGGGTTAGGGTTAGGGTTAGGGTTAGGGTTAGGGTTAGGGTTAGGGTTAGGGTTAGGGTTAGGGTTAGGGTTAGGGTTAGGGTTAGGGTTAGGGTTAGGGTTAGGGTTAGGGTTAGGGTTAGGGTTAGGGTTAGGGTTAGGTTAGGGTTAGGGTTAGGGTTAGGGTTAGGGTTAGGGTTAGGGTTAGGGTTAGGGTTAGGGTTAGGGTTAGGGTTAGGGTTAGGGTTAGGGTTAGGGTTAGGGTTAGGGTTAGGGTTAGGGTTAGGGTTAGGGTTAGGGTTAGGGTTAGGGTTAGGGTTAGGGTTAGGGTTAGGGTTAGGGTTAGGGTTAGGGTTAGGGTTAGGGTTAGGGTTAGGGTTAGGGTTAGGGTTAGGGTTAGGGTTAGGGTTAGGGTTAGGGTTAGGGTTAGGGTTAGGGTTAGGGTTAGGGTTAGGGTTAGGGTTAGGGTTAGGGTTAGGGTTAGGGTTAGGGTTAGGGTTAGGGTTAGGGTTAGGGTTAGGGTTAGGGTTAGGGTTAGGGTTAGGGTTAGGGTTAGGGTTAGGGTTAGGGTTAGGGTTAGGGTTAGGGTTAGGGTTAGGGTTAGGGTTAGGGTTAGGGTTAGGGTTAGGGTTAGGGTTAGGGTTAGGGTTAGGGTTAGGGTTAGGGTTAGGGTTAGGGTTAGGGTTAGGGTTAGGGTTAGGGTTAGGGTTAGGGTTAGGGTTAGGGTTAGGGTTAGGGTTAGGGTTAGGGTTAGGGTTAGGGTTAGGGTTAGGGTTAGGGTTAGGGTTAGGGTTAGGGTTAGGGTTAGGGTTAGGGTTAGGGTTAGGGTTAGGGTTAGGGTTAGGGTTAGGGTTAGGGTTAGGGTTAGGGTTAGGGTTAGGGTTAGGGTTAGGGTTAGGGTTAGGGTTAGGGTTAGGGTTAGGGTTAGGGTTAGGGTTAGGGTTAGGGTTAGGGTTAGGGTTAGGGTTAGGGTTAGGGTTAGGGTTAGGGTTAGGGTTAGGGTTAGGGTTAGGGTTAGGGTTAGGGTTAGGGTTAGGGTTAGGGTTAGGGTTAGGGTTAGGGTTAGGGTTAGGGTTAGGGTTAGGGTTAGGGTTAGGGTTAGGGTTAGGGTTA
Source organism: Strongylocentrotus droebachiensis (assembly GCA_035222895.1). Taxonomy (NCBI): domain Eukaryota; kingdom Metazoa; phylum Echinodermata; class Echinoidea; order Camarodonta; family Strongylocentrotidae; genus Strongylocentrotus; species Strongylocentrotus droebachiensis. The sequence continues at coordinate 128,500 of JAVYIG010005706.1, forward strand.
GGGTTAGGGTTAGGGTTAGGGTTAGGGTTAGGGTTAGGGTTAGGGTTAGGGTTAGGGTTAGGGTTAGGGTTAGGGTTAGGGTTAGGGTTAGGGTTAGGGTTAGGGTTAGGGTTAGGGTTAGGGTTAGGGTTAGGGTTAGGGTTAGGGTTAGGGTTAGGGTTAGGGTTAGGGTTAGGGTTAGGGTTAGGGTTAGGGTTAGGGTTAGGGTTAGGGTTAGGGTTAGGGTTAGGGTTAGGGTTAGGGTTAGGGTTAGGGTTAGGGTTAGGGTTAGGGTTAGGGTTAGGGTTAGGGTTAGGGTTAGGGTTAGGGTTAGGGTTAGGGTTAGGGTTAGGGTTAGGGTTAGGGTTAGGGTTAGGGTTAGGGTTAGGGTTAGGGTTAGGGTTAGGGTTAGGGTTAGGGTTAGGGTTAGGGTTAGGGTTAGGGTTAGGGTTAGGGTTAGGGTTAGGGTTAGGGTTAGGGTTAGGGTTAGGGTTAGGGTTAGGGTTAGGGTTAGGGTTAGGGTTAGGGTTAGGGTTAGGGTTAGGGTTAGGGTTAGGGTTAGGGTTAGGGTTAGGGTTAGGGTTAGGGTTAGGGTTAGGGTTAGGGTTAGGGTTAGGGTTAGGGTTAGGGTTAGGGTTAGGGTTAGGGTTAGGGTTAGGGTTAGGGTTAGGGTTAGGGTTAGGGTTAGGGTTAGGGTTAGGGTTAGGGTTAGGGTTAGGGTTAGGGTTAGGGTTAGGGTTAGGGTTAGGGTTAGGGTTAGGGTTAGGGTTAGGGTTAGGGTTAGGGTTAGGGTTAGGGTTAGGGTTAGGGTTAGGGTTAGGGTTAGGGTTAGGGTTAGGGTTAGGGTTAGGGTTAGGGTTAGGGTTAGGGTTAGGGTTAGGGTTAGGGTTAGGGTTAGGGTTAGGGTTAGGGTTAGGGTTAGGGTTAGGGTTAGGGTTAGGGTTAGGGTTAGGGTTAGGGTTAGGGTTAGGGTTAGGGTTAGGGTTAGGGTTAGGGTTAGGGTTAGGGTTAGGGTTAGGGTTAGGGTTAGGGTTAGGGTTAGGGTTAGGGTTAGGGTTAGGGTTAGGGTTAGGGTTAGGGTTAGGGTTAGGTTAGGGTTAGGGTTAGGGTTAGGGTTAGGGTTAGGGTTAGGGTTAGGGTTAGGGTTAGGGTTAGGGTTAGGGTTAGGGTTAGGGTTAGGGTTAGGGTTAGGGTTAGGGTTAGGGTTAGGGTTAGGGTTAGGGTTAGGGTTAGGGTTAGGGTTAGGGTTAGGGTTAGGGTTAGGGTTAGGGTTAGGGTTAGGGTTAGGGTTAGGGTTAGGGTTAGGGTTAGGGTTAGGGTTAGGGTTAGGGTTAGGGTTAGGGTTAGGGTTAGGGTTAGGGTTAGGGTTAGGGTTAGGGTTAGGGTTAGGGTTAGGGTTAGGGTTAGGGTTAGGGTTAGGGTTAGGGTTAGGGTTAGGGTTAGGGTTAGGGTTAGGGTTAGGGTTAGGTTAGGGTTAGGGTTAGGGTTAGGGTTAGGGTTAGGGTTAGGGTTAGGGTTAGGG